>JAVQJF010006845.1:0-11999 GCA_036023855.1 Gadopsis marmoratus
TGGGTCTGTAGATATAGAGTTGGCTTGAACTTGCTCTATATTTACAAGTGCTATGAGATAACTTTGTTATGATATAGCGCTATATAAATAAAATTTGATTTGATTTGATTTGATATATGACAATATGAAATATTACATGTTTTGGATTAGGCTCAAGCTATCACAATGACTGGTTCAGGCAGCAGTGAAATGGCTCCAAATGCAGACTGGGAGGCTCACGTAGATCTTATTTGTGGCAAATGAGCCTATATGCGAGTAATATTGCAGGAAGTCCAAGTCCAGAGACACGAACACCCACAGGGCAATATACAATCAAAATCAGGAAAATCAGGTGTACAAACAGAGCTACAAAGAAAACAAATCAACAAAGGACAAAGAAAAGGAACAGGCATATATAGACAACTAACAAGGGGATTAGGGGCAGGTGAGAATTGGGGAACAGGTGTAGACAGACAGCCTTTGGCCAAGGGAGGACATATATTCTGAGGGACCATTTCAAATGATGATATTCTTTCTGGTGCAACTTCCTGTTGTGAAAGTTGGCCTTCCTCTGTGGGTATTTTGATATGTTTAAGTTATTACATCTATTCTGGTTCTTTCCCAGACATGCAGTTCCTGTGCGTTAATCTTGACCCAGGTGTCATCCACATGTGTTGTCTCAAAGGCTATTGAAGAAGCTAACAGTATAAAGGGTAAAGGTTGAGCAGAGCACATACCTCATCTCATCTTGTGAAATGTTATGGAATTTTAAGACACCATGGTTTCATAGGTTTCTAGTTTTGAGATCTAAGACATTTAAATGCCTGATAACAAGCCAACCAGACATTACAAACCCCTATGACCCAAATTTCTAAAAAAAAATCTTGAGAGACATGAAAAAGGATGTTGTTAATAATTAACAGTAACAGCTGCTGCATCTAGCTGTTGAGGGCATCATAATATTTTCAGCCAAACAAATCCTCCCTGAACACTCTCTTAACACCATTTAAGCAGAGCATAAAATTATATGACATTTTTAAAGGCTTTTCGCGTGACATATTTACAGCCGAAGAATTTTACTTCCACAAAAGCATTTTTCATCTCTCTCTCTCTCTTTCTCTCTGTCTCTCTCTCTGTTATCGGTCCATGCATCTCCCTGTGGGCACAGAGGGAATCTCGATGGAACTTCACCAGGCAAAGAGACCAGTAATTGTTTATCGACCTATATCAATGAGCACGAAGCTCATCTGTGAACAACAACTTATTTCAATAAAGCCAAACAAAGAAGACAGAAACTGGGGAGTTGATGACTCCATTAGTAATGCTGTGTGCATTACACGCACACGCGCACACACACACACACACACACACACACACACACACACACACACACGCAAAGATCGTATTGGCATATGTTTATGTAGCCTTCACTCATGCTTTGTGCGCTCTTTAATATTAATGAAGAAAAACATGCACAAAGGGACTGAGAAATGTAGAAAAAGAGAATAAAAGAGTGACTACTCACCAAAAAATAAGCATTAGGGCCTAATTTTAATGGCTAATGAAGCATAAAAAATTTATTTTAAACCGCGTATCATGTGTTTTTCTGGATTACATAAGCACAATAGCTCTGAGGTAGCACTCTGATTGAAACCGGCAGGCGTCCAACCTGCTGAAGAGCTCTTGAGCCAGATGCTGAACCATCACCAGCTCAAGTGCCACTGCTCTGTAGCCGAGTCTCTATGGCCTTGAGTTGAGGAAGTTTTTTCTCCCTGACTGATGGAAAATCTGAATCTGTACTCCTTGTACTTTCATTCCATCTGTTCTGTTTGTATTTTGTTACTAGCAGTGTGAACTGCCAGGTTGACACGGGCATTCAACACAGGTAAAAGGAGGAGGCAGTTGCCATGGTAACACTGAGTGACGTCACTGGCAATAACTGCTGAATGAAAAAAGTGGAAACTGCATTGTTGCTGTGTTTAGATGGATGTGTGTCAGTTAATCATCAGAGTGTTGTGTGTGTGTGTGTGTGTGTGTGTGGTGAAATGTCAAATAAATAATGACGTCAGTGTTTTGCAGCTTGCATCTGTCAGCATGTTGGATGAATTGGATGGACGCTTTACAACATTAACATTAAATATTTAAAATGCTCAAAACTGTAGAGATGACAGTGCTTTAGAGATTTAGAGTTTAATGATGGAGGGCTCCTCCTGCAGCTCCACTGTGTCTGCTGTGGAAACCTTCAGGTGTATGGGATCCACAATCTCCAGGGACCTAAAGCGGATGGCCAACATCGACTCCATCATCAAAGAAAGTAGAGGATGTACTTCCTGCATCAGCTCAGTACATCCCGCAATCATCCAGTCTGTTCTCTGCACATCCATCACTGTCTGGTTTGGATCGACCACCAAACAGTACAGGAACGGACTATAACAGTCGAACCACTGGTCCATTCGGGACTTATACATGTCCAGAGTCAGGAAACAGGCAGGAACCATCACTGCAGACCCATCACACCCTAGACACAACTTCTCCCCTCTGGTAGGCGCTACTGAGCACTGTATGTCAAAACAACCAGACACAGAACAGAACGGTTTACCACCACAGGCCATCACTATAATGAACTAACCACCAAAGAACTAAAAACATCCACTGTACCTACACATTATAAATGATATACTTCACTAATCCATCATTGCGAAATATAAACCTAAGCACACTGTATATGCTTGTATACATATGCATATACTATATATAACCAGCACACTGCATTATTGTATTCTAGTTTTCAATTTACAGAACGTTTCCTATGTATATAGATGTTGTATGTTGCTGTTTGCTGTTGCTTCATATATATATATTTATCTATGCATGTATTGCTTTCACCTACTTGTTTGTACACTAAAGTTAAATCTGCATTTTTACCTATCTTTATTCAGCTTTGTTGTGTTTGTTTTTAGCTGTATGTCTATTTCTGTTTATCTGTAAATTGTTCTTGGAACTGCGTGCAAGGACGTTCAGAGCCACTTAAAATCTCAGTCAAAATCCTTACACACACATTATTCGCCAAAACAGATGATTATGATTATGATCATTTTACTGTGCATGCATGTAAATTAAACGTGTTTTTTGAGCTGAAAACTAAATGATATGACCGCACTGTGATGAAACTCATCACTGCTGGTGTTAGTATTGACATTTCTAACCAAATGTATTAAAATCTGCATGTTATGGGCTCAACAGGCCATCTACTGTTTTAAATCAGCCCCGAAGCTGCGTGGCCAATGCTGACATAGGGTCAACAGGTTGGGACTTAACTACATCACGAAATGTATATAAAAAAAGACTCAGTGTCAGTCAGTCTACACGTGTCCCCTGACCCACACACTACGTAGCCACAAGGCCACACCTCTTAGTATTGTCTTCTCACTGGTTGCATTTTTTACATTTACTGGGTTGGAGGGTTGTAACTGAATTTGTGGGTGGAGATACTTTGATTTGAGCAAAGAACAATTTCTCTGAGCTCAATATATTGATTTTCCTTAAATTCCTTAATAAATTAATATATTGATTTATATTTATATTATTAATTTATATATTTAATATAAATTTAAGTCCACTTTGAACCCAACCATTTTCATCCACTTAAAGAGAATGTTTCGATTTATTTTCAATTGGATTTCAAAACTCTGCTCATTACATGACGTACCACAATTCAAATATTTTCATCAGATGAGAGTCTTTAAATTGTGACGCAACAGCATTCACAAGAAAATAAATGAGTGGAAACCAGTGAGTTTTGAAGTGACACCCAAGCCAGTGTGAAACCTAACCCACACACACAGAAAGAAACACACGTTTGATAAAGCTAGGCTAGCAGAGAGCTACCGGGAGTAGAGGTAGTGTTGCCAGTAGCAATAGGGTTACATGTTGAAAAGGTTGCCTGGCCTGAGAAAACAGGTGAGCTGACACAGACTTAAAACACGCAGGCTGTCGCACAAACGCCAGGAGATATGCTGGCAGAAAGTTAAGGCTAAACGTCACAGCTGCCGTCTTGCCCTGAGGCAAACACTCCAAAATATTTTGCCTGTGACTGACCCTGGAAATACATAAGGAGAGAGACAGAAGCAAAGAACCAGGTGTTTATTAATGAGATTCACACTATAATTGAGCTCTAGGGGATTCAGTAATATAAGCGATAATTTTGCTGTGATGATTGTCTGAGTACAGAACACATTTCCCTAAATCACATCAGTCGGATGTCAGGAGACTGTCAAGCCACTTGTTGTTCATCATAAACAATGTATTAAGTGCTCATCTCTCTCCATCAGTCTGTTCATCTTTTGAATTTGCTGAGCTTTTGTGCTAGACAGCATGTCTTGTCTTTTCTGCCTCTAGTGTACAAACCTCTTCAAGCCTGACAACAATATTACAACTGAGTTCTCTCCAATTATACTTCTAATTTTGATAGCATTGTGACTCTTGGTGACTCCAATATACTCATTTGTTGTCCCTCACAAGCCATGAATAGTGAATTTCTTCATTCAGTTACATTTTACCTGCAGCAGTCTGTGAATAGCCAAACATGAGAAAGGCCATACTCTCGAGATAGTCCTTCTTTTGGCTTACTGTTGTGGAAAGATACAGTATCCGTCTGACTACATGGCCATTGTTTTTGATATAACGGTGCCCCACTCTGCTCAGAGACCTCATGTCTAGAAACACCACCCATTCACTGGAGCACAGATGATTTTGTCTAGCCTTCTAACAGTACTTGCCTGGTCACTCTGTTTACCCTGTCATAGGTAGAAAGCCAAAACCTCAGTTTGACCCTGGCTAAAGAAAACAGAATGTGCAGAAAAGAAAACAAGACAAGCCTTAACTTGTAAAAGAGATTTTTTTAAAGATGCTAGTCGAGGTTTTTAAATTAACCACAAGTCATGTGTAATGTGAAAGGGGTCACTCATAGTGATGAACCCACAGAGAATTTTTGCCTAACTCTGCAATTCCTCTCAGCTCTGCAGGGCATTTTCGCATTTCTTTCAGCTAATTCTTCTTGATTTTGCGCTGCACAACTTTCCTGTTTTGGTTCGCTCTCACTGCTCTAATCAAAGGATTCCCATGTAAGAGCAGGCAGCTGAATGAGTCATAAATCGGACCTTCAGGGAACGTTCCCATTTGGTCCTTCAACAACATATTGAGAACATCCCGGTTGGTCCCTTCGGATAACGTTATGAGACACTGAACCATTACTTAAGAATCTGTGTAGGAATGTATTACCCCACTTACTCTTGCGCCATTCGCCTCAGGTTATGTACTCTGCAGTACTGTACTAAACAACAACAAATTGTGTCCCACATGAAAACCTCCACCTAATGGAGTAATCTCCAGTAACACTTTAGATTTTTTGTTAGCCATAGAGTTATGTCAGTTATTATCAGATCTCTGAGCAAGTTGCTATGCTCCTTTATCCTCAGTGGAAGAGCTTGACATTGACAAATATGCTCATTTGCAATAAGAAGTTGTGTTTTAAGTGTGGTAGCTAATTTTTGGCGAACAGAGGCTGGAGGCAGTGACTCCTGAAGACTTGTAGTCACAGTGAGATTTGCCAAACCCAATATTTTAAATTTTGGTTTGTGCACAAATTAATCCAACAGAATTCATTGTGTTAGTTGGTGAACATTTGAGATGCTAGTAGGTGTATTTTTGAACTTTGGAGTGATCCAGGCTAGCTGTTTTTCCAGTCTTTAAGCAAAGCTAGGCTAATCACCTCCTGGCTGTGGTTGCATGCAGACAAAATCAATTTTTCTCATCTAACTCTCAGTGAGAAAATATAAGCATATTTTCCTTAAAAACATGCCATGGTTGAGCCCACAGTCGTAAACAGCTACACAGCCTTTTGAGCCTATAGACATTTGCAGCATCCCAGCAGGATTTTAATTAAGATGGTAGAACTTGGCCTCATGCAACCCCACAACCTGCTCACTCACATTTAATGTCTGTTCTTACTGACGCCTGTCATTGATGTTCTGCTCTTGCTCAAGAGATGCACATGAGGGAAATTATTTAAAAATTTCTAATTGATATATTGTTTCTTACCCAGGCCATGAGTGCATTCAAAGATTTAAATTTGACAAGAAAGCCATCCTTGACCTATGCCAATTCTCATTTTTAAAGCACAAGGAAATTAAATGAATAGAATGTAGTCACGAGCCATGTTGAATGATAGTTGTGAGCGTTTTTTAAAGATAGCAGTGTTTTTCTGTGGCTGCACTGAGTGATCTGTCAGGGACCTGGTAGATCAACTGTAATCCGGTTTGTGAGAAACTGTTTCAGTTTCTTATGAAAAGAAAAGTCATTAACCAAACATTATCATAAAAACAAAGAAAGATAATTTGACTATTTCATGGATTTGTGCTGGTGCACCAAGTGATGAAAACACAAACAGCACTACACAGTAATATGGATGAATTACCATTAACTGACATATCTGGCCTGAGCTGGAACCAGAGTCTGGCCCCTCAGGTTTTCCTTCTTTGTATAACTTGTGTTGTATACTGGCACTATGCAATATTGATAACCAGTTCATTTTAGTGACTTAGTTCATTAACTCCCATTCAGTGAAATGTGTCTCTTATTGTCTTACCAAACAGGATTCATGGAAATCTCAGTTCATAGTGGGTTCATGCTTCTTTTGGTACATGATTGTTTCTATTAGGGGTACAAATGAAATACCTACTATGACGGCACAACAACGTGAAGCTCGTGGAAGTCCTCCCCAAAGATGAGCCCTCTGCAGCAAGATCGCTGTAGTCCCACCGTGGCTAAACAACCAAAACTGGATTTTAATCATTTTAATTTGCATCTATCCTGTAACCTTTATGGATTCATAAGCTGCAGAAAAAACTGCTAGTTTGAAGCCTTAGCTGTGCTTACCCTGACATTCACACAGAAGCGCACATACAAGTCTGAATTTCGAGGAGAAAGGATGTAAATGTATGTAAGTAAAGCTGTAATTATATAGCACTTTTATATTATATAGCAAGACAGTTACAAAGTGCTTCACATAGACATACAAAAATCTAAATGAATAAATACATAGAGAAAAGTTCATAATAAAAACACAGCACAGCACAAGATTTATAAAAAGGCATGCCTATAAAGATGGGTGTTTAGAAGTCGCTTGAAACTGTGCAAAGATTCAACAAAATTTGTTTTGCAAGTTGGGGCGAGGGGTGGATAAAAGGCAGAGACTTGAAGATAGGAGTGGCAGGGAAGTGGAGTGAAGAAGGAGGAGATCTGAAATGTATTTAGGTGTGAGGTTGCGTAATGCCTTATATGTAATCAACAGGATCTTGTAGTTTATTCTGAATTTTACAGGAAGCCAATTGAGGGATGCAAGAGCTGGGGTAATGTTGGACCGACGACTATTCTGGTCAATAGTCTGGCAGGTGCACTTTGGGCCAGTTGTGAGTCATTTAAAGCAGCTTGACTGAGGCACATGTAGAAAGAATTGCAATAGTCCAAACGGGAGAAAATGAAAGTATGAATTAACAGTTCAAGATCCTTAGAAGATATGATAGGTCACGATTCCTAGCAGTACATTTGATATTTGACTTAAATGGACCAAAAAACTGACCAGCTGTGGTGGAAAAGTTATCAGGTCCAATTAAAAGAATAAATGTTTTGTCAGGGTTAAGGTGGAGAAAATTAAGAGACATCCAATCTTTGGTGGCAGCAAATCAATCATGAATGGAAGACAAGTGCTTCAAGTTATTGGGCTTTGCAGAGACGTAGATCTGTGTATCATCAGTTTAACAATGATTTGACACGTCTTGAAAATGGCTGAACAGGTGACCCAGAGGAAGCATGTACAGTAGAAAGAGGATATGTCCAAGGACAAAACTACAAGTTTGGAATATTTCCATCTACGTTCAGCCTTCCTATATTCCCTTCTTTGATGTCTGATGCTTTCATTGATCCAAGGGGTAAAATTAGTGACTGGAACAGCCCTGGAAGTGTATGGAGCGGAAAAATCAAGGGCTCATGAACACACATCATTAAACCAACTAACTTGGTCATTAATCTTGGCAGAGCGAGGAGGGCATTTCTCCAGACTAGAAACGTAGGCAGAAAACGTGGCTGTGGATTGCTCATTAAAGATGCGAGAGTGGGTAATACGTTTCTGGGATCTTGTAGTAGGTAGTATGGGTGTGTCAAAGGTAATACATTTATGATCAGAGACAAAATCAATCTTGTTCAGGGAATTAAGTGACATATCCAGAGTAAAAACTAATTCAACCACTATTATGTGTGGGGCCAGAGACGCGCTGCACAAGGTTAAAAAACTTAGTGAGGTTTAAAAGTTCTGTGGTTAAAGAGGTTGAAGGATTGTCAATATGAATGATGAAGACTACAATGTTACTATCAAATTTAAGCACAAGAGAAGACAGTATCTCCGAGTGTTCGTTGCGAAAACCCATATTTGAATTAGGGGGTCAATAAATGATCACACAGCAAATTGGGCTGTCCCACCCAATTAGTTAAGCTTTCAAAACTGTTAAAAGAACCAAGACTGAATGGAATACAAGTGAGATGATTCTTAAAACAGCTATAATACCCCCACTATGGTCTGTTAACCCAGGTACATTCAGAAAGCGAGTGGGCAGAGCTCCACTAGAGGGGAACACTCCCCAGGTTTAAGCCAGGTCACAGTAAGGAATAGGAAATCAAGGTTATGGGATGTAATTAGATAATTGAAAATGGAAGATTTATTAGATACTGACTGAGAGTTTCAAAGAGCAAAGACAACTGAGGGCCTTAGCTGAAGTGGAATTACTACAACGGACTGTGATCAAAATATCTGACCTAACTTTGAATGTTGATCAATGAAGATGCGCATTAGAATTTAATTATCAGTGCTTACTGTGGTCATTACTAAAATTTCAGCTTATTTATAAAAAAAAAGAAAACAGTGCAAAAATGCCAATCTTTAATCATTTTCTTACCTAAGCCCCAGTATCAGGCAACAAAGATGCGAGTGGTTGATAAGCCGTATAATACATGAACAAGAAGAAAAAGCAGGACTTGATTTACATTAAAATGAAAGAACTTGATCCCAGCTGACATTTTCTGCGTGAAAAAAATCTTATTTGCTACTTTAAGTGAGATGTGCACACACAAGAGAAACCACATAATCTGAACAACTTCACCCAGTACCACCCGATGCAGTTAGCCACCAGCAGTGCAGTCACTCACTCATTTCCTTTTGTGTTGCTATGACAACCCTATCAGAACTACTACAGGTGACCTCTGTAGTAATTAGGTATGAGTGTGTGTGTGCCTGTGTGTGTGAGAAAAAGAAAGCGAGAAGGAGGGAGAGAGAAAGCGTGTTACCTTGTTTCTTGCAACACAGACACAAATGTATTGCCAATGGCTTCAATTAAACCTTGTCACCCTTTTCATTGCAATAAAGTCAATTCTGTGTGCAATCACATTGCATGTCTGTGTCCCCCAGTGCATATAATCCCACAGAACTGCTTCAATGCTCCAAACAGTTCACTAATTGTTTACTACATTCCATAATTTTAATAGAACTCCATAGTAATGTTTACTCTGTACATCAATTGCACTTGATTTCTGTGACAGGTAGGTATATAATATGTGTATTAGTGCTGGTCACTGTTGTATATGCAGCCAGTAATGCAAAAGAAGGAATGCAGACAAGTATTACAGATCCTTGTCTGTGTGTTAATTATTCGTCGATCTGTAGGTAATGCCTCAGGGCTCCAGTAGGGGGATTGCGCTCCTCTCCCTCACTCAAAAACTAGTGATGGGATAAATCGGTTAATTTTAGTGTCTTTAGTGTCATTATCTCCCGTTCAATAAAAATAACTCCTCTTTTTTGAGCCAGGTGTTCATTTGTCATTCAAATCCTGAGCCTGTGTAGCTGTCATGTGCAAAATGAGCGAGCGATTTAAAGACCCAGCACAGGGGTGACCTGCTAATTTCTGTCCAATCTTGAGCCTGTGTAGCTGTCACGTGAGAAAAATGAAACTCATACATTACGCACAATGCACATGTGCAGCCAAATGAACTAATTACTCTGTGAGATGACTCGGTCCTGCTAGTTCCTTTCAAAAGAGTAGTTCAGTGATCGAGAAGTTCATGAACGAAACATCACTATCAAATACAGACGAGTGAAGGTGAGAGCTGGAAGCGTTGCTCTCTTCATCTTTCTCCCATTAATCCCACTGTTTAAGGTAATTACAGCGAATAATGTATAGTTAAAAGGTTAAAAATGCATATCATAATTTAATGTTATTTGTAACTTGGTAAAAATATTATTGAAATAATTAAAATAAAATAAAATATAAGAGTTAAATATATATGAGTTAAAAATATACTCAAGTCATGGTAACTGGTCCTGAGATCTGACAGTGTAATTTAGTACGCATTATTAAAATGTGACTCAATGCAGACGAGAGCTGTGTGTTTGTCTCTTCAATTTTTTTCCCATTACTATTTCCCCAGCTTAAATGACGTGGGTGATTCCATCTTCATTAGGCTTCAAAATTACAAAGAAAATGGCAAGATCTCCTGTTAAATTGCGTGCACAATAAATACAGAGGAAGAACAAACACGCACCACAGTATTAACAGCAAAGGCTGCTAATGCGCATTAAAACATCCTTGCTTGGAGAGAAAAAAGAGAAAAGGCTACTGCTGTTTATTACCCAAAATATTCTCTGTATAGAGAACATGTACATATTTACAGTAATGCAAGTAAAGGCAAGGAAATCATTCAGGGGGGTTTCAGACTGGTAAAGTTGGTGAGAGCTACTCTGACATCTGGTTCCACAGCTTTTATCAGGAGATAAGTTCATCTGTCATCACTTGGACAACCCAAGAGTGATGACCCCAACTGCTATGGACCACAGTTAATGCACTGACCCACTGACCCAAGACCAGCTGCACAAACATAATGCACCATCAACAAATTGCATCCGTCCATCCACCCGTCCATCGATTTTTCTAACCCAATCGTCCTATAAAGAGTGATTGCTGGCTGGAGCCTATCCCAGCTTTAAGGTGGGCAGGTTGGAAGTCTGTCACAGCGTTAACACATATAGACTGACAACCCTTCGCTCTTACATTTACATCAGCAAAAGATTTCATGCAAGGAATTTTTGACACTGATATTTTTGCAGGTTTGCAAACAATTTCAAGTGAAACACTGACATTCAAATTATTTATTAATAAGAAATATATAAAGTATGTGTATATGTGTGCGCGCCTGTGAATTAGTACATTTTGAATGTGGGTGTGTGTGCTCAGCAAGTTGAAAAAGTGAACTAGATGGATAAATTGACTGCATTTATATAATGCTTTTTGACATTAATGGACAAAGCGCTTTACAATTTTAAGCCACAACTGCTGAAGTTCCCAGTTAACATCCCAACTGAAAACATCAAAAACTTGTAAATTAGATTATGGCAAGGCCGCCAGGAAGACACCCACCCACCATCACACACGCACATTCTAATCCATACCATACAATCTGTCAACCGTTGTCGTGTTCTAATATTGAAGGGAGGTCGAAACCAAAGGATGTCCAGGATTCTTCTCTTTAACTTCAAGTGTATTTATTCAAAACTGTAGAGTATATTCAATACAAAAAACTACTCGATCGAGGGCATTCTATTTAGCGATCCACAGTCCACATTCAAGTAGTTAATCTGTCTCTCACTTCATAAAATGGCCCTGTTTCCTAAGCTAAACAGTGGTTTTCTACTAATCTGAACTGGGCGCGTCTTTCCTCCGTTGGTCGGCTGGGGCCAGGTCCTATTGGCCCCTTGTTGGCGCACAGGCGTGTCCACGCCTCTTGGCGCTTCTCCTCGTCCAATGGTGTCTTCGGTCACCCTCTGAAGGAGGGTGTACCCCTAAACATATTATCCCTGAAAACATGTTTCTGTGCAAGTATATGTAGGTAACCTGAGTGTTTTTGTGAGCTTCGAGACA
>JAVQJF010006847.1:0-13082 GCA_036023855.1 Gadopsis marmoratus
AGTCAATTTAACTTCTGGGATTTTGATCTGGTCAGTTAAGTAGCAGAGGGGGTTGTTAATCAGTTTCAGCTGCTTTGGTGTTAATGAAATTAACAACAGGTGCACTAGAGGGGCAACAATGAGACAATCCCCAAAACAGAAATGGTTTTACAGGTGGAGGCCACTGACATTTTACCCCTCCTCATCTTTTCTGACTGTTTTCACTTGTTTTGCATTTGGCTAGGGTCAGTGTCACTACTGGTAGCATGAGGCGATACCTGGACCCTACAGAGGTTGCACAGGCAGTCCAACTCCTCCAGGATGTCACATCAATACGTACCATTGCCAGACGTTTTCCTGTGTCTTCCAGCACAGTCTCAGGAGCATGGAGAAGATTCCAGGAGACAGGCAGTTACTATAGGATAGCTGGACAGGGCCGTAGAAGGTCCTTAACCCAGCAGCAGGACCGGTATCTGCTCCTTTGTGCAAGGAGGAACAGGATGAGCACTGCCAGAGCCCTACATGACCTCCAGCAGGCCACTGGTGTGAATGTCTCTGACCAAACAATCAGGAACAGACTTTTAGCTTAGCTTAACGATTGCTAGCAGGGGGGGAAACAGCTAGCTTAGCTCTCTCCAATATGCAGTAATTAGCACGTTGTTTCTCGCTTGTTTAATCCAAACACAAGCTGAAAGTTACAATTACATGGTGGATCTACAGTATGTCTTGACAGTTTATACCTGCCTAGCATTTAGCTTTTGCAGTGTTTCTCATTAATAAGACTCTGGGAAGTCACTGCTCCTGCTGATTAGGTTTTAAAGCCCATAACTCCTCATAAAAAGCACATATTGTTTAGCTTTTACATTTCTGTTTCTGCACAGATTAAACATGCAAGATACAGCCTATTATTCGGCGTTAGAGGTGCTTGTAGACACTTTTAGCTAGCTTTCAGTTGCTTAAGCTAAGCGACACTAATGTGCTCCTGGCTCCAGCTCTGCACTTAATGCACAGACATGAGTGGTATTGATCTTATCCAACTCTCGAACAAGAATGCAAATAAGCATATTCCTGCAAGAACAAGTAGCAACAAGAAGTCTGTTTCAACAACACTTTACATAAACAGTCAAACCATGTTTCGTATTGTTACGTGTTTGAAATTCAGTTTTTTGTTTTTTTCCAGTCATAATCCTAAATTCAACCAAGCACTATATGGCAGAGTGATAGCAGCAGTTAGGGGAAACCTATGAACCTGAGATGAAATCTTTTCACAGCAGCCCCTGTGCAGGGCAGAAAAAGCCCATTATCTGGAGATTCCAGTTCAGCAACCTCTGCTGTAGAATGTTCAGTGTATCATGGCAGATAAATTGAGCCTCCAATCAGACCTTCACTGGTGTGTTTTGATGTTATATTCTGGATTTCAAGTACTGTTCAAGTGAATAAAGTGAATGTCATTTCATGCATTGCTGTGAGAACGTCCCAGGCTATGGCTCGTGAGATGGGTTTTAAACTTGGGTGACAGAAATGCACGATGGGATGTATCAAATAGCTGTAAAGCTAGAGGATTAAAGTTTTAAAACTCACAAATTTTACAAAACTCTTCTGTAATCCGTAAACCCTCACCTCAGCAGATACCAAGTGTACCTCTGAAACTTTGTGTTAAGTGGAGAAGCTCATTTGCCTCGAGCCTAGAGATTCAGGGCGAATGTGTTTCTTTAGGATGGGCTGAATGCTGACTGATGATCTTTGGCAGGCCCGCAGGGATCGCTGGAAGAGAGTGAAGAAGAGAGAGGGAGCAGGATCAGATCGATGGTTAGTCGACCGTAACAAACAGATCAAGAGGTGACCTCTGAGTACAAGCCAAGAATACCTCGACAGAAGAAAAAAAGACAATAGACAGGGCTAAGAGAGTGGAAGACAGGTGAACACAAAAGGGGGAGAGCAGATGAGAGGAGAAAAAAGCTGGCAAAGACCTTTGGACATTACAATCCCTCTCCACATCTTTCCAAAGGTACCTGGTTGAGATACAGGAGAAATGATGCTTTCAATGATTTCATCTCATGGCAGTAATAATGTAAAAGATGATGGTCAACGTATGCTCTATATAGTGCCTGCAAAAACTCACACAATGGAACAAAAAGTAGTTTCCGTGGCATGTACACTACTCTGTGACAGCAATGTGTTGAATTTTTTAGCTATAAAACCTAGTCATGCAGCACTACAGTGATGAGACAATGGATGATGTCCATATCTCAATGTACTACAGAGTTAACTACTGAGTGTACTTTATTTATATAGCACCTTTCATACAGGGGGCGTAGCTCAAAGTGCTTTAACAAGAGAGAGAAGAAAGAAAGGAGAAAAAAACTATTTAAAAAGCAATAAAAGCTAGGATAAGGGATCCTTCAGCATCGGATCCTAACAAATCCAGGTATTTTTCCGTCCGGGAACTGGATCGGAACCCATTCCTAGCCAGAAGAGGAAACTTTGAACATAGCTTTCAGTTGTTTGAACAAATGACCGGTGCTCTATTGTTTTCTCATAGTCATTCTTCTGAACACACTGAATTCCCCCTCTTGGATTATAGAAATGTATATTTCCCTCTCACATGCTTCCAGCACTCCTCTCTTTCTGTCCTTGCATCTTACTCGTATTTAAAGATTTGACTCAGCGCTCCATGAGTTTTGCAGAAGACAGAGGTTAACAGTACACTGCCCTTCGTCTCCCTCCCACGCTAAATGATTTAACCAGCAGCTGACAAGTTCATCAGTTAAATCAGGACGGGGACAAATCTGACATGACATCTTTCCTCATCTTTGACTCCACCCGGAAACAAGAAGTTGGTCTGAGCGTGGTTGCTGAGGGCAACGTGTTTAAACTGTGTGACCAGGGCTCACTTCTATACTGCTTCTCCATGTCAGCTGGGTGACAGTTGAAACACACACCTCCAGGCATGCTCCAGCCAATCCCTGTCTCCGATGCAACCAGGCTGTGCACTGCGGTGCGGCAGCAGCATAACTTCATTAAAGTTTCATTGTGTCTTGGAGCAGACTTGACGGGTGCTCTGGGCTGCCTGCCTGCGTGCCATCACTGACTGAAAGTACAAACGTTCCTCTCTCTGATGCGCACCTCTCTTCCTCAGACTCTCTCCGTCTCGTCTTCTTCTTCTTCTTCTTCTTCTCCTTCCCTCCTTCTGTCTTTCCTCTCCCGTAAAGCCGAGCACTTGTTAAATAACATTCAGGCCCCCTGAGATTTGCCTGGAAGCGTGTTGTTGAGCAGATGGGCCAGAAGACTCAGTTACTCACTTATAGCTGTCTCTTCTGGTATATAAGTTGCCAATAAGAAGACACACGAAGCAGGAAGTGATCTCCATACTCAGACAGAACATATACCAGAGCAAGAAGCCTTTCTTTTTCTGTCTTTAGAAATTCACCTGAGGAAATGTACAAGGGAAGAGCCACGTTTCACATTTAGGCAGTCATCTGATGCTTTTATCTAGTGTGACTTTCCCTGAGTGCAACATTAGCACCACTGCAGCTTTTTCTGGTGCTTCCTAGCAGTGGGTGTGCATGCACCAAGTCAATCTGTCGATGGCCTTGAAAGGATTCTTTGGTAAATGCACTCTGGAATCAATTGGACTTGCCTGTGGCTGGATTTGTAGCACAGGATTTATATAGCCGCTCACCCTCTGTGTGCATTTGCTGCAAATGGGGTTTTGTGTCAGCTGCTGAAAATCCTCTGAGTCAACAGCAGCTACTGGGCATATTTCACTAGCCATATTTCAGCAAAAATTTTTTGGAGATCACGTTTATTGTTTGCAGTAATTTGAACCTGGTGTCAATATTTCTCTCTACCGAAAGTGTAATTGTTTCGTAGCTTTTGAAGCTCCAGTAAGTCAAGCATCAAGAGATTCACAGCTCTATTTTTAAGTGCTGATAGATGGCACACAGTGTGAAGTTTTTAACATCCTGTCAGTGACGTTGGCAGTCTTTATTTCGTTATATTTGAGTGTTAGATGATGTGTTGATTTTCTTCCTTTCTTCAGCTACAATATTCTACTAATAATGCTGTAACGCTACAATGATGTTTGTGTTCAACATCCTTTCCTACTGCTGGTTAACCTCGAATTAGATGTTACATTTGTAGCACAGGATACAGAGTGCAATCAGGGTTCATGGGTCATTTATTGTACTTCACACAGGCATCTGTAGTCCTTCAGGAGAAAATTACAGTTGAGTCCTGTGGAGGGTAAAGAAACCATTGGATTCAAACATTTTTGCTCGACAGTCCACTGTGTCCATAGCTGTGATGGTGATGTGACACAACTATCATTTTTGGCATTTCTGAAATACCTGTAATAACAGTGACATGGTTGCTGTTGGAAAACGTTTCCCTTAAAGGAGCACTTCACTGATTTTACTCATGAATGTTTCCTTGTCAATAGAAGCAAAAGTTGTACAATGATTTCTGTGGCACTGGAGGAGCTTTCTAAAGCCTAAGAAAATAACCCTGATGATGTCATCAGGTCATCGTGTCATAGATTTGATCTTCTGATCAGTCCTATCAATGATGACCTTTAAACTCCTCGAGCCTGATTGATTTTGACCACGGTAACGCCGACACGTGAGCGTATTCTACTGCTGTAACATCATTTTGCTGGAATTGACGTAAGAGGCTGCGTTGCAGCCGGACGGTACGTCCCCGCTCTGTAGTTACGACAGGGACTACTAGACATCATGGCGACCGCAAAATAGCTGGGAGAAATCAGCTGATTGCTGAAAATGAATGAGAGCACCTGTTTAAAAGCGCTGAGTGAAGAGACAGAGAAAAAGACGGAGACTGGAGAGAACAGAACGAAGAAGGAAGAACGAAAGAACGAACAAAAGAACAAGAAAGAAAAATAGAAAGAAAGAATGAAAGTTTGTACAAAAGACGGTTGAGGACACCTGCGCAAAGATCCACGCCTCTCACGGCGCCACAGACTCTATATAGTAAACGAGAACAAGTGCATGTGTTGATTTAATTCTTCATCCTCTGTCTTTTCGTTTTGAAAGAAACCTCGATATCAGGAGTGGAACTAGATTGCCCATTGTAGCCACAGGGAGCAGATCAAAGTGTCAGTGCCTTCATAGGAATGTCTTCTGGTACTGTACGTCCCAGAGGAAACGCTGCCATACATTCAAGCGTGTGATCTCCACGGGGTGGTTGTATGTCATGCCTTGTTTACACTGGTCACCAGAGACAAAATAGGAAAATAATTAGCACTACTAGTGATTGCTCTGAGCCCATATTAACTGGCACGGTTTCTATTAAACACATCCTATTGAAATTGGCAGTGCTGCACTTGAAGGTTTTATTAGCGGCTTTAGAGACAAACAGGCCAAATAATCAACAAAGCACACAGTGATCACTCAAGTACTCGGTGGGGAAATAAGCATCCAGCGCGGGGCTGCGCTTCAGCTCGGTTTCCTCCCTGTGTCAACGCACAGTTTGTTTTTGCTGAGAGAGGATGAGAAAGAGAGAGATGCTGAGGCAGATCACAAGCGAGAGGTGGATAGAAAGTGAGACAAATAGAGAGACCGTGTGATTGTTAATTAGAGGGTGTGACGTGTCCCCTGGATGCCGTGGTGGGTGACGGGAGGGCTGAGCGCGTCTGTCACCTTGTGAAAATTCAACATTCAATTCGGCTAATTCTGCGACAGAAGCGGTGATGGAGATGAGAAGCCAGTGTCATCTCCCTTTTGATGAGTGACGGGTGAGGGAGGGGAGCAGGAAAGAAAAGAGGGGGGAGGTGGCGATGGAAGGTGGTGTGGCACATGGCCTGTTACCATGGCAATGAGTCCCATGTCGACCTGCAGAACATAAATTAATTCCAGTTTTTCTTACGGCTTGACGTGACAATTCCTCTCTCCAGCTCCACTCAGTCGCTCAACGTTGCCATACCGGATCCGCTCACCCGCTCTGAGGCGGATTGATGCTGCCAAGTAATAAGGACAACAACGCTTTGAGATCTGCTGTTTACTGTATGCCGACAGTGAGATAACGCTTAGTCATAGAGCTCATTTATATTCGTACTGCTGTAACTTATGCTCACAGACACAAACGTAGGATCCTGTGCCGTTTGAAAGAAACTCGTCTCGGCACTGTTAAAAAACGTGCTGACACGATTTCCATTGCATAATGCGCCTCGATGTGTCTGACAGGTTTGGCGGCTGCGATTTATGGTGGTGAAAAATTGATGGTGGTGTTTACCTCTGCAGGTGGCGAGGAACAGAGGAGAGAGAGAAGCACACCATCGAACCAAATTGTGGATAGACAATTATTTAGCCTCCAGTCTTCAGCTCACATAACTGCTGCATACAGTATCAGCTCATGATAGGATATGTGCAGCAGAAGGGCGATTGAGCTGTAGCTTTCTCGTGACCTGCGTAACATTGAACAAAGCAAACACCTACAACAATTTCATACAATTTAAACAGGAATTAAATCACAGACCGTTTTGCTAATGTTTCTAACAAAATAAATCTCATCTCGCTGGTGCTTTCACACACCACAACAAGGGCGGCAGGAATTATCAGCGCCAGTTGAAGCAACAATGAACACTCGTGAATGCCTCAGCCAATCACCGGTGTCACGCCGTCATGGTGTCGCTTGTAGAACCTACAGAGAATTGCCACCTGAATATGCAGCTCCCCTTAGCTGACAGAGCTTTATTGTGAGTTTCACTTCATTGTTTAGCTGTCTGGCCCACGACTTCACTGCTTTGGTTTACTCTCACTGCTCTCATAGTATCGTCATCGGCACTAGGCAGCTATTTCATACACGAAAGTCTAGAAAACTGCCTGAACAGACAAAGTTAGCCACTGGTGAACATAGCAAAGCGTTTGGCAGCTAAAGAGCCATGCATTTCCCTCAGGCATTGGTGGAGACAAAAAGCAGAGTTGAAAGGAGAGTGAATATTGATCATTTCTTACCAGACACATGACTCCAAATTAATGTTATTGTTGCTCTGTACCTGCTGGATGATTAAAAACATGCAATAGTTTGCCAACGAGTTAGCTATATGAAGCTTAAATACAAAACCACGCAAGAATATAAGTATAAGAACACAAAAACACGGCAGAAAAGTGATAGTGTGACCGCCAGAAATTCTACAGACAGCTGCCACTATGATAAAGTATGTGCTAAATGAAATACATGCAAATGTAAGGTTATTAATAGTGCAGGTATTGCAACTGTAAGATGATTAAAAACTAAAAACAGATCAAGACTAATGATACTGTTGTGATGATACTTGTTGGTAATGACAATTATGTCACCTTAAAGAATAAAGTTAGGGAACAAAAGACTCCTTGCTTGCAGTAGACGCCACAGATTACATGAAATATTGTACAATTATTGGCTGCAGCCTGGCAGCTCTGGGAGAGGGACACTGATACATATACGGAAATCTGTTTTTCTGAATGTATACAGTAGCTTCCCCTGGGCAGAGGTGGGTATACTCCGTACACCTGTCTGTATGCACCACTGCACCTCCGGGTGTTTTTCATCTCTGCTTTCCATCACCGTGTAGACTGCTGCTACAGCGAGAGATGAGCAGGAAGAGAAATATATTGACTACCTCTGCGTGGCACATGTAGGCGCAGCTGACTCAACTGACTGTGGTCGAGGAAAGAGCAACTCATGTTTACATGCGGCCCAATTTTCCCACCCTCCGCCTAGATTGGGAAGAGGAGGTTGTTCGGAGACGATAACACGTTCAAATGATAAGGATTGAGGACTGAGGGGCAGGACATCAGTTTTTATTTGTCTAATGTTTGATAGTCCCAGCGTGACATGTTTATTGAAGATTATATTATTTTATGAAACAGATGAATGGGTCAGGCAGTGACGAAGCGGAAAATAAAGGAATGAGGGAGCTATGCCTTGTATGCACAGTGCATTTGAAGGCTCCAGAGAAGTGTGGTTATGCAATAGCTCTGGAAGTGAATAGGTGGCAGATGTAAAGCTTGAACCTTGAAGGGAACAAAGGATAAACCCTGATCTGCACTTAGGCAGAACTTTACATCAGTGCAACAGTGCATTGATTTGAAATGGTGTCCAGGTCTCTTCTACATGTCAATGATGGCCTTTTGAATTCACTCCAATGACACAGTCTTTGCGTGTTTTTCAAATCAAGTCCTTATATAATATAAAGGTATGCGATTACATGAAGTGGGAAAATTAAATCCCTCATCATCAAAACACACAGATATGCGATTTTTATTTTATCGTATAATCTTCTTATTTAGTGTTCATTTATTTTAATGTCTGACCACAGAGAGCGCAAACCAGCAAGGGCTCAAAGTGAAAATGAGAACGTGAAACAAGGGAGAGGGCTACGTCTTGCAATCACAAACGCTTAATAATTTCTTGCGATTTGTTTTGCTGCATTGCAGCAGTGGTTCCCTCGTGGCCCTCTCTCTGGAAAGGAGGGAAAGTAAAAAAAGAAAACAGTCTAAATCTCAGTTCAACCCCTCGCATTAAAACCCATAACTCCAACACATTGCTCTCTAAGCTGAATTGATCTGTTGTTCTCATTCTGAAGCAATACAAGCATTGAGTTCATGTGAGAGTTGTCGTTTTTCTCTCGCTGGGTTGCAAAAGAGGCTGTTTGCTCATCTATCAACTCTCATCTATCTTTTCTTCTTTCATATTTCCAATCCGTAACACTTTCATTTGTACACTGCTCAAAAAAACGAAAGGAACACTTTTTAAGCAGAGTATAGCATCAAGTCAGTTAAAGCTCTGGGATATTGATCTGGTCAGTTAAGTAGCAGAGGGGGTTGTTAATCAGCTTCAGCTGCTTTGGTGTTAATGAAATGAACAACAGGTGAACTAGAGGGGCAACAATGAGACGACCCCCAAAGCAGGAATGGTTTTACAGGTGGAGGCCACTGACATTTCTTCCCCTCCTCATCTGTTCTGACTGTTTTCACTAGTTTTGCATTTGACTAGGGTCAGTGTCACTACTGGTAGCATGAGGCGACACCTGGACCCTACAGAGGTTGCACAGGCAGTCCAACTCCTCCAGGATGGCACATCAATACGTGTAATTGCCAGAAGATTTGCTGAGTCTCCCAGCAGAGTCTCAAGAGCCTGGAGGAGATTCCAGGAGACAGGCAGTTACTCTAGGAGAGCTGGACAGGGCCGTAGAAGGTCCTTAACCCAGCAGCAGGACCGGTATCTGCTCCTTTGTGCAAGGAGGAACAGGATAAGCACTGCCAGAGCCCAACAAAATGACCTCCAGCAGGCCACTGGTGTGAATGTCTCTGACCAAACAATCAGAAACAAACTTCATGAGGGCGGCCTGAGGGCCCGACGTCCTCTGGTGGACCCTGTGCTCACTGCCCGGCACCTTGGAGCTTGATTGGCATTTTCCATAAAACGCCAGAACTGGCAGGTCCACCACTGGCACCTGTGCTTTTCACAGATGAGAGCCAAAACATCGGATCATTGTACTTACAGGGAACTTCAGTAGCATTTATTTTATGTAAATATTTTTGGTAGAAAATAATGGCAGTTTGTTTAATAGATTCCATTTAAATTGACCCAGTGACTCCAAACAATACCAAAAAGGATGGCTACATTGGCCACATAGGACACATGTGAGGTGAGTACAATTTCTTTGGTGTCATAATACATCAAATATTGATTTGGAGTCTCTGGGTCACATTAAATGGAAGCTATTTAAAAACTAAAAATCTGATATATTTTTTTAAATAATTATGTAAAATAAATGAATTACACATTAGAAAACAAAATAAGTGTTACATGAGAACAATTTTGAATAATTATTGAATCAAAATGATCACAGATATGGGCGAGTTGGCATGAAAGTATTCAAGAAACACATTGATACTGTGTCATTTAAACAGTAATTTATTAAGTAGCCTAAAAACTAAAAACTCTGCCCTCTGCTGCTTCGTCCTCCAACTTCAAACTTCCTTCATGGTGGAGCCAAAATGGACAGGCGATTTGCGCACAATGAACTTACATGAGGATTATAGGTTTTGAGGCAGTTGGCAACAACAGTCTGCAGCGAAAAGGAAACTTTACACGAACATGCAGTGTCGGTGATGTGCCAACAATGACCTGTATGTGTTTCTATTAAAGATAAACTGTGCTGGCGTCACCATGTAGGCTACACACACCAACATATACACACACTATCACACAGACCAGGACTCAAGAAAAAAGGAAGTTGTACAGATACATGACCTTTGCAAGTCTTATTTTCCTGGTGAATAAACTGAAAGGATCTTGAGCTCACACGCACACACACGCAGATAAAAATGGGAACAAGATGGTATGTTATTTGCTGAATTGTATAATGTCATATTATCTATTTAAGACTCCGGATAATTTTGTAATATTTTCAGTTTTTGCTTTCACAATATCGGCCTGCAGAAGAAGAAAGGGGGGGAGAAGGGTGTGCAGCAGTGACCAAAACATTAGAGACACCTTCAAATTAGATGCAGAATTCTTACAAAGAACAATATGAGTTAGTGCTTCCTTTACACAGTGCCATAACCTGAGCATTATAAACTATATAACGATAGGACATATTGTTATTGTGAGGGACCGAGTAGTTTGGCATGAAGACACAAGGTGTAATTTAACAAAAATGGATTTTTAATTTATCCCACAAAGATAATTCAAACAATTTACAAAAAGAAACAATAACTTCAGCCTATAAAAGGGTCAACTAAACAGAACTAAACAAAAGTAAATGTGTGCTCAACTGAACAAACCAAACTGACCAAAACCAACCTCACCAAACAAACACCAGGGAACATATATACACTGGTTAATCGGTCCAGTGGACGTACAGGGGGAGTTCACAAATCAATTAACACTAATTAACTTAAACATACTTAACACTCTGGCCAGCCTTTGGCTTAAACAAGCATTTACTAAATATAGCAAAATGAAATCAAAAGTTGTTTTTCCAGACAACTTGTATTTACAAATAATCACTTGAACATTCCCACTCTCCCCCTTGAGTTGCCAGGCAGTTGGTCCCGTCCTAATTGGCCCCTCCTACTTATCAGGCCTCCATTTGCTCCCCAGCACCGGTAAAACAAGAGAACATCAAACTACTCGATATAACTTCTTGACAAACAGAACCCAGCGGTGAGTACTAACAACCAACTGATGCAATATCAAAACAGGAAAGTAAACCATGAGTATACTGTGATCTGAGTGTGATGTGGTTATCATTTTAACTGTAAAATATGATAAATAAATTAACTAATGTGTCTGGGCATGGGGTTACCGTAGTTTATAGTCTGTGTGGCTGTGGATGCATCACAGTTATGCAGTTGTATAGGATTGCTTTTGATGTTACAGGTGCACCTAGTAACTCAATGGATATTCTGCATTATTTTGACAGACAGTCACTCTCACGGTGATTAGTGACTGCATCATTTGCCTCATTGCAGATTAATGGAACAATTTAGGAATTTGGCAACATATTGTTCACAAGTCAAACCTCTTCTGAAGTCTTTACATCATCTGATTTCTTTTTTTTTCAAGAATATATTTATTGATTTCCAAAGGGTGAAAAAGGACATGAGAAAAAATACATACTCTTTTTCAAACTTTCATTTTGTTACTCGGTGTACAACCGTTAATGACTTTGAGTGTTACTGAAACAAAAGTGAGTAGCGAAACCTCCTTGATGGCTCTGCACTCATAACCCAAATCTACTTTTCAATGTACATAACTCTCTGTGGCTTTATCTGTTCTGGTCACACTCTGAGGATATCAGAGAATATATCAAGGTGGCTCTAGAATAATTACAGAATCCAAAATACTATTATAACCAAACATAAATTAGTTGATGTTATTGTTGTTTTTTTGTTTTGGTGTCCCAAATTAGCATTTTCTTTACCTATAAACATGCGATTGGTCTCCCCTTACTCTCCAAACAGCATATGCAAAATTACATGAACATGCAAATATACAAAACAGTTTCACACAGTTTTTGATTGCAGCTGATTTATTGAAAAAATAAAATAAAATGTTTAAGTATCAGCAAACATTTGCAGACAGGAAGAAGCATAAGGATTCCTCTTCATCCTCCTCCTTCTCCTCCTCCTCTAGTCTGTGTGAGAGAAAACACAATGAGTGAGTTTATATCATGAATTTATCCTTACATGCAAACATAAACACTAATAATGCAATAATAAATGAGCACAATAATACACTGCCTGGCCAGAAAAACGTTACACACTAATATTTTGTAGGCCCTCCCTTAGCTTTGATTACGGCATGCATTCGCTGTGGCATTGTTTTCGATAAGCTACATTGCAGGAGCTTATCGAAAACAATGCCACAGCGAACATTTATTTCTGTCCAGAGATGCATTATTTTTTCACCAAGATCTTGTATTGATGATAGGAGAGTCGGACCACTGCGCAAAATCTTTTCCAGCACATCCCAAAGATTCTCAATGGTGTTAAGGTCTGGACTCTGTGGAGGCCAATCCATGTGTGAAAATTATGTCTCATGCTCCCTGAACCACTCTTTCACAATTTGAGCCCGGTGAATCCTGGCATTGTCATCTTGGAATATGTCCGTGCCATCAGGGAAGAAAAAATCCATTGATGGAATAACCTGGTCATTCAGTATATTCAGGTAGTCAGATGACTTCATTCTTTGGCCACATAACGTTACTGAACCTAGACCTGACCAACTGCAGCAACCCCAGATCACAGCACTGCCCCCACAGGCTTGTACAGTAGGCACTAGGCATGATGGGTGATCACTTCATCTGCCTCTCTTCTTACTCTGATGCGCCCATCACTCTGGAAGATGATGGTTCCCCACTATCCTTTCAGTTTTTAATAATGTGTTGGACAGTTCTTAACCCAATTTTAGTAGTTTCAGCAATCTCCTTAGATGTTTTGTTTGCATGATGCATGGCAATTATTTGACCCTTCTGAAACTGATTAACATCTTTTCCACGACCACAGGATGTGTCTTTCGTCATGGTTGTTTAAGAAATGAGAAGCTTCTCACTGTGTCAGTGAGGGTTAAATAACTTGTTGCCAGCTGAAACA
>JAVQJF010006848.1:0-35122 GCA_036023855.1 Gadopsis marmoratus
TGTGATGGCTAGACAACTGAGTCAGAGCTTCTCCAAATCTGCAGCCTTTGCGGGGTGTTCCCGGTCTGCAATGGTCAGTGCCTACCAAAAGTGGTCCAAGGAAGGAAAACCAGTGAACCTGCGACAGGGTCATTGGGCAGCCAAGGCTCATTGATGCACGTGGGGAGAGAAGGCGTCTTTTAAGACCCTTTCACAGTGTTCCCATTTTAAAATCTGATGCATTTGTTTACCTCTGTCTGAAATAATGGACCCACTGTTTCAAAAACTACTAAGACTTTAAAATGGGAAATCTGCCACAGATATCATAAATGATCCGTGCAAGAACATGAAGCTTGACAGGAGTAGCAACAAGAACTGAAGAAAGTGGGGCTTAGCAAACGGTCAATTATGCACAAAGCCACAAAAGAGTTGACTTAAAGCATTAAAACTATTCATGTCGCAGTGACTTGTGGGATAAAGCTGAAGCCTGTTTAAAAAAAAAAAAAATAGAAATCTATTTGATTAGTGCTGGATGATCGTTAGTTGGGCAAACAAAGACTATCGTAAGCGCAGTGATCAGTGATCCAAAGGGGACTGGTAGGCAGCAAGCTGAAATAACTAGCAACTGAGAATTGCTATGTTGAACCCGAAACTAAATATCAAAGCAAATGAGATTGTAGTGAGCAAGGGAATCACTAGCTGAACAGGATACCACCTGATAGCTGCATTTAACCCATTAGTAATCCGTGACCACACAGACACCCCTCTGGTAGGTCGGTGAAGAAATCTCCTTTGGAATGAAGCAACAGCTGCTGTGTATCCACTGCCTAATATCATATGGTAGAGGGTACATCCATCAAACGAGTATTTAAGAGGTAAATTGTCAAAGAAATTAGTGCACCGCAGGGCAATATACCCTCTTCTCATGCTGCACAATCCTTCCTGCTTTGTAGGCTTTGACTGAAGAAGATTATTTATATCCTCAACCACAGTATATTTAAGACATCATGAAAAATGAATAATGTGGGACCTTAAATTTTCCGTCCTGCCTGTACCATTTTCTTGAGATGCTCCCTGGTGAAAAGCTTGACTGTCTAAATTGAGATATTTTGCAATACTAGGTAATCTTTAGTTAATACCATGTCAAAAACTGCATGTCTTGATTATTTTGTACTACAATTCACCAGTGTACTGGTTGGGTATTTTGTGTGGTGGCACTCTGAGGGGAAATTCAAGAGAACTGTGTAGAAAACAAAACTGCACTGCAGTATTATAGCACAAGAGTGGGGGGGGGGGGGTATATTATTCTGTCATCTTGCATTTGCCCCGCTGAAGCTGTCGATACCTGGGTCTTAGCGGGGCCTGAGATCTGTGTGCCAGCCTTGTAATGAGTAACCTTTGGGCCTGGACCTGAGCCTGTGCTCAAGGCTGCGTGGATGGAGAGGGCCAGCTAAATGAAGGTCCTGGCAGAGTTCTCGTCCACACTGTAATCACAACTCTATCTGGCTCTGCATGTGCAGTGTGCTGAGCTCAGATTTCGCTTATCAGGGAAAAGCGTAGTCCAGAGGGCAGTCAGCTCAAACTCATGCATTAATCCTCCCATGTGGACTAGAGCTCAATCTCCAGAGATGACACTTGTATGCTGTGATCCCTCTTAGTTTGCTGAGCTCATTTTGGCTTATTCTGCTTCAAACGTTTACCTTTAGCCACAAAGTCCTCATAGAGAAACTTCAGACTTCAAAGTTTTGTTTAATATAAAACAATGAGGGCATCTCACACTTATTTGTGGTTAAATCTGGCAGCTCATTGTGTATCAACAGATACATCCGAGAAAAAATAAAAGTTAAGCAGTGCTATGATCACTCACTTAACCATCCTTGTAAGGCAGTACAAAATGTATTGTAACTTTATACTTAAGCACAAATAAATTACAGAATATCTCTTAATAATAATTATAATATATTAGAGGACTAACCAGCATCAGATGTCTTAAGCCAGCAGTTAATTTAAAGTAACAGCTTATGCTTATTTACTGCTGCAAGTGTCATCACAGATCAAAAGGCTTTTATTTAGTCTGGGTTACTTAAGAGCTGTTGTCTTCTCTAACAGCTGTTTAAGTCTAAACTAATGAATCATTCCTTAGCTCGCATCTGTGCTGTGGCTAACCAGCCGCAGAGCACAAAACCTCAGCACTGTATTCTCAGCTTGTGCTGCGTGTTCCTGTGTAAGCGCATATATATATATATGTATTAGTTTTTAAACAGGTAGGTGTGTGTGTGTAAACGGAAACTCACAAGTGATTGTCTTTTTTTGTTTTCTAAATCCACTGCTGGTATTTGTTTGTGAATTACAACCTTTAGTTTTTTTATTTACGTCGTATCTCAAACCAGATATTCATTCATCAACAGGATGCTGTGCAGCATAATCGCTACATTTCCCAGTATGAGCCGCATCAAATCAGTGTCACGTTGAGTATCTTCCATATTTGTCTTACTGAGAAAAATAACTACGCCCTGCAGCTATGTTTGCCCCTCTGGAAGCACTGTATAGATAAAAACTCCATGAGCTGGAGGGGATGAATTGTGTATAAGCTATCTGTCTGAAGAATACTTACTAATTATCCATGCAGCATCCTATCGCATACAGTAACTCTGGACTCCCACCGTGCACTTAGTTATTTCTGCAAATAAATAAATAACGCAAGAGCACTCAATGAAGACATTTCATTATTAGAGATGCTGTCAACATCGAGACATTTCATTATTGCAGGCGCTTCTAGTATGGCAGTGCCCATTTTTTGTCTAATCTCGTGGCTCTGCCTTTGTGTCTTTTTCATGCTCTACCTCCATGTTATCTGCTGTGACTGTCAAACACGCTACAGATGGGGAACTTCTCTCTGTATCAAAAGGCTTGTCAGCACAGCTCAAAGCTAATTCGATTTTGCTTTATTTGGTATGTTTGTCACGCTCTGTATTATAGGCCCTCAAATTCAGCCAAGGTTTGAAAAGGTGCAACCATAAGCAGAATTCTGGTGGGGATATTTTGTATGGGTGAGGTTGGGCAAGAGGCCCTTCTAGAATTCAAAATGCAAGTGTGGGATGTAAAGCTGCAGGCAGTTATGGATCAGACGGGGAAGACGTCTAACCCTGATTTCCAGGCTGTCACAGATGTTGACTCCCTTTGGATTCAGCTTGTCATTGTGATGCCGACGTTCAAACCCTTAATGTCACTTCGTCCTGCCTGGAGCCTAGAACGCACCTAAAACTAAACAGGGGATCAGGAATACATTAAATATCTTACAGTGGAGCTGACGTGGCCACGTGACCCAAGCCATGATCCCAGATCATTTCTCCTTATTCTTGTAGCAGCTTCATGAATAGGAGCCCGGAGGTTTGTTTAATAGTGTGTATCGCATATACATTAAAGGGCCGAGGCTGAATTTGTCAGCTGCTCACAGAGGCTGCCTTTTGATGATTTCTTGGAAAAAGCTGAAACTATTACAACAGCAACGAAAATAAATAATAGGAGACATAACAATGGTGATTGAAGGCAAAAATAGCATCAATTAATGAGGCCACTAATGATAGACAAATCATAATTAGAATGTGTGGCAGTAATACTTTTTGCACTGTCGCTGTGAAGCCATTCCCTGCATGTTTCAGTTCCTTGGTTTAGTGGTTAGGGATACATAAAGTATGAAGCATTATGTTTACCAGCATGAGCTATCACAGCAGATTAAATTAAATTTAACCCTGCATTGTAGCAGAAGGTTGAAAGTGCCGTGTTGTGAATATTTGTGCAAACATTGCCCTCAAATATAAGTTTGCACGTTCCCCTTCCTCTGCAGTCACCTTGAGGAACAGAATGCTTGGGTGTAATGAATTGCAGCGTGAAATTTGAGCTGATATTATGAATATTAATATGGATTCAGCACAGAGCCTAGAGAGAGAAGAGTGGAATTTTTGAACCTGAAAGTCTTGGTTCCAGGAAGGTGGCTTAAAATAAAGGGCAGTGAGACCTTTAATTCCAGTCCTATTTGTTCTGCTGCCTCTTTATAAATCGGCATGAGCCATAATGCTGAGACTGCTTCCTTGTGTGTGAGACAGTCCGTGTCTCACCTTGTGCTATTATCAGTAATGCCACATTATTATGTGTGTGGTGCTTTATCAGAGAAGTCTGGACTATTCAAAAATGTCTTGCTCTCCCTGCACTCTGAATGCCTTCAAAATGTGTTAAGCTGATGGACTCTTCAGCCGTCACTAACTGGTGTTCGCTTGTCATTACGTGGGCCGTGGGCCTGTTAAAATGGATGATGCCTGTGTGTTACGTTGAAAGAGTGAAAATGAAGGACAGTCCCCTTCCCTCTAATGCTTCATCTCCGCTTTAACATTCTGTGCAGTTGCTCTTTGCCACCACCTGTGATGTGGCAGGAATACCACAGTGGAGACGGACTGGGGCCGAGCACACTCTGAGCAGGAAATAAAACTCCTGACGGAATGAATTAGGAACGGCTCACCCAGATCCCAGCTTTTACAACCAGCATATAGAGAGACACATGCAAAAGCAGGACCACACATGGACACACAGGCTGAATGACATTATGTACACAGGTTAAAATGAATGTTATGGTGTGACAATGGTGTGTTATGTCAGCAGGAAATCGCAGCATTTGACCCACCAGCTGTCAGTTGTTGAATCGTGCTGAATTTTGATACTTGACACTCGGATCTCTTTGGCCGCAGGGAAGCTTTACCCTTATTTTCCTCTTATTCTGACCATTTCATAATCTCCCATAGTTATAAATTCAGTATTAATGGCTTTACCGGTGTGCATGACAATTTAGCTTACCAACACTGCGGAGTAAACACAGCGTTTTTTATTCATACGGGAATGCGAATCAGTAGAGTAAAGAAGTTACTGAGGCTGTTTTCTCGCTCAGCTGAAGGTCAGTGTGTGAATAGGGAATGACGGGGAAGAGAGTATAAGAGAGAGAGAGCACTAGTGTAGTGTAACTCTGCAGGCAGACAGCCTGTGCCTTAGCCCCATATCTGGCTTCTAATGTGGAGACATAGAGTTAAAGATCTCCTCTGTTCCTGCTGTGCTCTGTGTGTCAAAAGGAGAGCTGCGCTTTGGGAGTGATGGAGTCTTTATATCAGGTCCAGTGTCACCCCTGTGCAGCAGCTGCAGAATATTGGTTTTTACCTGGCTGAGCCTGCGATAGAAGATGTAGCACGGCTTGCTAAACAAGCAACTATTTAAGGTGTCTCCAAGAAGTGATAATGTTGTTGGTGTGTTCAAATGTGCATAGAATTACATGCACTTTAACACATCTTTGCAAATGTGACTACTTTTCCCTTGCTTCAGAAAAACGAGACCTGTGTTTTCCATGCAAAACCTCCCATTACATGAAGCAACGTTACTGTCTGATGCGTGCAGATCATGATTCCAACACTTGGGAATGGAAGTCGACATTATAATCCATTGCAATGGGTAATAGGTCAGAGCGAAGCTATTTTCTGGCCTTAAATCATTTTGAGGGAGACCTGGTGCTCTTGAGAGTGGTGTAAAATTGATGACTGAGTGACAGAGTGGCTCACATATCCTACCCAGTGGCCCCTCTGCCTCTGAAGTTTTTGGGGCATGTCATGGCTAATCTCATTAGCATTCATATTCAATCACATCCTTGGAGAAAATACATTCCGCTGCCTATTTACATAGTGTATTTTTATATGCATAAGCACACAATGAATAATGTTAAACTCATTAACACGCCGCATAAATTGCTTTTGCTGTTATGTTTTGGGATTTGTGGCAAAACAAAAAAATTATTTTCGTTTAAATCATCTATAGGCAATTTTGTTCCAGTATCATGCAGCCAAAAGCCTGAAACGGGGTGCAAGAATCTTGAGTTAATTTCTAATTATCAGTCCTCAAAGGGAATGTGGAGAATTGGGAGCCATCGGCACAAAATTTGTAAGTAGGTAAAGTCAGAAAAGTAACCGGAGCCAATTTCAGCTCGGACTCTGGAGAGACTTAGTCTGCAGACTTTGATTAAGACTATTTGGCAGCTAACAGATGTTTTGATAGGATGCAGATACTTAGTCATATTTTATGATTTGGTAAACATTAAAATAAAATTGTTTTATTAATGCGGTCTACATGTTGTTACTGGAGGGCTGCAAATCCGTTTATCTGCTTAGGGAACCTATAACCCCATATGGGATTTCACAGGCAATATGCTTTACTGTATATATATTTATGTTGCAGCTTACCTGGTGTATGCGTCCATCTTTGTATGTCCTCAGTGTGACTCTGCGGGTGGACATTGTGCGCGTTTCTGTTTTTTGTTTTGCGTTCATGTGCTCATACACAAACATACATAGATGGATATTGTTCTGGCAAGTAAGATTGTTATTAAGATGATCGGACAATGTGTTTCAGTATTTAGCAGGTTGTGAGAGAGACTCCTCTCGGCTTGTTCCACACCATTTATGCAGCTCTGTAGACATCTGCTGTTCTCATTCCCCCAGCCACGGAGGTGAAGAGGCTACGTGCGTTGCTTCGTGTTGTTTACATAAAACATCCATCAGCTCCAGTTTGCTCTCCACTCCTTGTTGTATCATATTCGAGCCTGCTTAGACAGGAGCGATGACAAAGATGAAGTCTCTTGAATTTTTTATGGACAACCAAAGAAAGAAGAGGTGTGCAGATATTTGGTATGTCTTACAAGAGTTGTGATTCTACGTGGCGTGAGGCTTTATCTGTTGCTTTATCAGCTGCTGTTGTTGTTGTTGTTGTTGTATCTGGAGAATGCCCTGCAAACACAATGGCGTGGCAGCTGCTTCTTAAGGGGAGGGCATTAATCCGCAGCAGGGCAGTTCCTGTTAAAGGTGGAGGGATCCAGGGCATTTTGCCACAGTCTCCTCTCCTCTCCTGTCGCTGGTCTGTTGCCCCGGCTCGTTCTGGATGGCAGTGACATAGCGGCTGCTCATGAATGACCACAGCCATATTGACAGTGTCTACGCCTGGGGCCAGACCCCATGTCCCTAGTTCAAACACACATCCCCACACACACACAGTCACACATGGACTAGTCAGAGCTCGCCATATTGTGGGGAGGCGCTACCCAGCTGGTCGGATTGGATGCTCTCGTAGGCCATCTTCTCCTCTCTGCAGGTTTCCACCATCCTTCTTTGTTTTTCCTTTACATTAAGTTTCTCTCCCCGCCCACTCTGTCTGTCTCTCCCTCCCTTTCTCTCGTCATATGGGGGTGTGCAAGTATCGTTTTATGATGAGATTATGTTAATGGGAAGACTGCATATGTCATAGGCAGTTCAAGATCACGCGGTGATCAATACCCCCGAGGTACAAACAACAGTCTGGAAGACAGAGATGAGATGTCTTTGTTTTGCACACAATGGCGAGGCAATCCATCCTGGCCTTTGAATCCTCAGCCATATGCCGTAGCACAAATAGCAGAGAGATGCATACTTTACCTTTCTGTGCTCCATCTTTCCTCTCGCATCTTTTATTTTGCACTTGTCCAACTGCAGCTGTCTCCATCTTTGCCGCAGCACAGCAGTGTGGCCTACCCGTCCTATGTTCGCCTTTCAGCATCATCCAACTCAAATATTGATGAGCCCCATCTGACCCTCATTGCTGTGTCAGCAGCTTCTTTAAACATTCCTTCAAAGATCTTGGACAGACTTCACGTGTTGCAGTTGTGTGCTGTGTGTGTGTGTGTGTGTGTGTGTGTGGCGCCAGCTGTTTACCACCTTCTTGTGGGTTGGATGAAACCGCGATATTTAATCCCACCACATGGATACAGAGATCATTGATACACTGATTTGAGCTGGTGAGTGATTTGCCAGAGACAACATACAGTCATACCTTCCACAGCCATGTTGAGAAAGGCATCTCTTACAGCTCCTTTAGCACCCAGAGGACATTTTTGTCTTTAAGCTCTCCAGCGTGCCCTATAACCTGTTTCCCTGAACCACAGAAGGAGATTTAAATATGTATTGGATTGCTTATGAAGCCCCACATGAACACAGCTCACTCACAGGCCTTTGAGGTTCCAGAGCAAAGAAAAGATCCGACCACCATACTCTTGTTCCTCCACAGCCTTAAATAGTTTTTATGTTGCGCCAGCAGAGTGATAACTACATCCTCTCTATCCCATCTCTTTCACTTCTTACAGCACATAAAAGACCCATCATCTGTTTCCTTTTTCTGTCTTGGCCCTTGGGGTTAGTAACCCAACCCATGCTACAGCAGAGGAACTGCTATTATAAGCATGCAACAGAAGTGCAAATTATACGAAGTTCTTCAAATCTTTCACTTACTGTATGTCATCACTTGGTAATCATGCGTGTGATCTCGCACAAACTCGCATGGACTCATTGTGCATTGAATGTGTTGTTCCTGACAGCAGAAGGCAACAGCTGTTGAATTGACACCTTTTTACTGCATGATTCTACTTTCCTGCCTTTCAGTGGAGTGTTTTTTTTTTTTTTTTATCTAGGCAGTAATGATCTGTGAATTTTTTATATATAGTTTTAAAACAGCTGTAACAATGAAAAATCAGAAATGTGGCGCCTCAAATTTTGCAGTGAAGAAGACACTCGGCATCCGTCTCAAAGACCCTCTTGTGAAGTTTAAGTGACTCTGAGCCAGTAAATCGATAACCAAGCCCTGAATTCAGTTGCTCGCTTCGCACATTCCAATTGGACTGGATAAGATTCAAATTGCTGACGTTCCATCTTTTTCACGCAGTTGTGGCTCTTTTAAATATTACATAGGGCTTAGGACACTGCTGGAGCTATTCTGCTCCTTTGATCAACATTATCGGAACACTGTGTCACTTCAGATTTCTCTTCAAGGCTATTCAGGGATTCATATGTTGTACTGCTACAGACGTCGCGGGCATTTGACCTCTCTGCAATGGCCTTTATTGAACTGGACTTTACTGCACTGTGTTACTATGTTGCATTTCAATGGCGAGAGACACTTTCTGATCTAAATGCTAATGGAGTATTCTGGCGTCGGGGTATACTTACTTTACTTGTAAAACCCTGCCTGTCTCTCGTGTCCTACTTTATCTTCCACAGCGCTGATGGACATGCCTGCAGGAATTAGGTTTAGATTGTGGCTTGGCTGCAGGACTGGCTGCTGGGGCCTTGGGGCTTTATGTGTATTTAATTTTATGTGTCTGTGCGCCACTGTCTCTGTCTGAAAGTTTACATCACAACTGCTGCTTTTTCAGCCAAATCGTCAGTGGTTTTCCCCGCTTGAGAGGACAAACAAACAAATACAAAACTGTTTACATGAGTGCATGAAAAATGGAACAGCGTCTTGCTTTGTAAACAGCCGTCAACACCAACTTGATGCCGTTTCAAACATTTTTCACGAAGACACGGCGGTTGATGACTTTTTTCTTCGTCCGCTTAATTGCCGTTATCTGGAGCCCTCACATGCTATCACAATTGGATCCTCGGGGCTGCGTGACGTCATAAAATCCTAATTAACACCCTTTCCAGACATCTTTATTGACATTTTGGTTGCAAATCACCCAGGAATGACTGAAGAATGGCGGTACTGTCTGGCCAGCTTCATCTCCAAGGGTAATATTCAGAGCATCATAAAAGGGCAAGATAGAACCATAAATATCAAATCAGATTGACATCGTATTTTAATTTGATTTGGGAGACGAGACAGACATCTGAATTAATAGCTTGTTAGCAATTCTCTACACCACTGCATATTCTGTGACCAGAAGTCGATGCATGAACATGTCCTCGCCTTCTGATTGTTTTTTTTGTTTTGCTGTTTATGGTCCACAAGGTAATACGGTCCACATAGGACATGACATGTTATGTTGTCAGTGGTGTCTGTTTGCATCCACAGCAGCACACTTGGTCAAACGTTCAGCATCTAAGGGCCACTGGCAGTGACATATTGTGTGGGAGGAAACCCTTTGTAGTTTTTATCCCCCCACCCCCCCTCCCTATGCTCAGCCCTTGATCATGCATTCACACCAGCGTCATGTTCAGTCGCGGGTCATATACTGTATGTCTGTGGGTCTCGTATGGTTTCAGATTGACTGGTCAGAGGTATGCAGCACCGATTCCTTGTGTAATATGAGCAAAGACAAATTATCTAGTACACACTTTTTTAATCTTTGTTACACACGTGAAAGCAGCAGTGACTCTTTTTGAATGCTTACGTCACTGTACTGCAGAGGACGTCGCTTACATTCCTCCACAGTTGCACCTTTATACTGTCATTTTAACATTTATTCCATTGACATTTTAATGGAGCCAGACGTGTTTTATTTTTGGGATGCTGTCATGTGTGAGATGACCTTGTGACTGTGGCTGTGATTGTCATGATTCAATTCCAGTCAGTAAATCAGAGACATTCAGTGGCAGGGTATCAAAGACATAAAAGGAAAATAAAATAACCTGACATTTTCCCCATGAAAGACGGGATTCAGTTCATTAATTTGGCTAAAAGTAATGGGCCTAAATTGTAATTCTTCCTAGAGGCATCTTAAAAGATTTTGGAGTCTGGAAGGTGATTTGATGAAAACAACTTTTACATATCAAATTAAAAGAGAACTTGATTGAATCTTTCTTGTACTAAAAACAAACTGCTCAGGTCACGAACACTGAATCAGCCACCGAAACCGAGGTAAATATTTCGGAGATGTCTGGATCATTTTTGCCAAATAAAAAAATGTATACCGTATAATTTACCTCGGCTCTCCAAATTCAAACTTTACATATTTCCAGTAGAGCACTTCCTCATCTCAAATGTCCATGTGTAATTATCTCAGCTGCGTTGAAGGAAACTATGGTCTTTAATCCAGTGACATTTTAGAGAAAATGAGTTGCACGCATGAGAAGGGCTGTATTTCATGATTTCACAACAGACAATTCTTTCAATTACACTCTGATATAGACCGATCAGGCATGCAGTCACTAAAATGTCAAAAATAATGAAATGATTATTGCAAGCGACCAGAGTCTTGTTAGATCTTGATGTAGCCGACAACAAAATATAGAAACTAGAGAGAGAGAAGTACCAAGGAATAAAATCTACCAAATCAAACTTCTGAAGAAATTGCTGAAACACTCAAAAAGACACACACATACAGAGAGACACACACAGTCTTACCAGACACTCTCATATATTATGTTATGGTATCAAAAAACATTCTCTCAAGCAAACTACTCTTTTTTTTTTTTTTTTTCTCCCCGGGCTTCACAGATAAAGTGCACCAAGAACACACTTCATCAAAAGTATATTTCAGCTCATAAAACAAAGCACTATGTAACATGAGTGGCTTTCTTGTTGTTTTTGCTTTCCCCCTATTCACATTCTGTCCATCTATCTTCTTTTGTTGTATATACTAACTGAACCTTCCTCTGGCTGCAGCTGTAGCTGAAAGGACCCAGTTTTTGTTAATATGCTGGATATCATGCTGCAGAACATTTCTGTAAACCGGACTTTTATGGAGATGAAGAATTCCAACTGTGACCTCTTCATTCAGCCGCTCCTCCTGCCCACATGTCCACAATGTCTTGGGCAAAACACTTGAGACACAAATCGGTCCCGATGGTCAGGCCTTCACCTTGCGCAGTAGCTCGCGGCCATCAGTGTTTGAATGGGTGAATGAGAGGAAAAATTATAAAATGTTTTGGATAAAAAGTGCGATATATTATATATATTTATGTCTTTTGTGGCTCTGCAGGGAATTTTGTAAAGTCTGAGAAAATAACCCTGGTGATGTGATGATTAGGGTCATCTCAGCTTGGAGATCATTTCTAACGGAAAGCCTGCGTTACAAAGTGGAGTTTGAAGAACGTTCGTGGTCAGGGAGTGTGTAACTGTAATTATTATTACTGACCATGGCTTCTGACCATGGCTTCTTTAAAATCTGTCTCTTGCAAGTCTCCAATTTAGTTATTGGAACACTCCTTCAACATTCCTCTGACAGTATTCAGCAACTGGCAGACAAATCGCTGTGTTTTTGGAGAACCTCTGAAAGATAAACTGAGTTGGCAAAATAAAACTGCAATTAAAGCCAGGAGGGTAACTGTATAATTGTCTCATTAATATTACACTAAAGATACATACCATGAAATGCCTTAAATCCATGGTTCAGTATCTACAATAAAAAGTATGGTACTGTATGTATGTATTTATTTATATATATATATATATATAAGTTGGATAAAGAGCTGAGATATGAGCAGAGATATGAATACAAAGAAAAGTCACAAGTTACTATAAATGAATAATAAAAATAAATATAAATGAAATAAATACGTTTCTGTAAAGTCAGTAAACTATAATATAGTAGGGTGCTGTAGAAATAATTGAAATGATAATGTAAGTGAACACTGTGCTTTGGCAAATACATCTATTTTTACAATATTTGTTTATTGTATTTTTCCACCAACATAATGCTTGTCGCACACAAACTGAACCAGCAAGTTATGAAGTGTAGCCACTGTATTTAGCTTCTATAAAGACCTCTTCTTTATATTCCTGATGTATAATACAACCCAGATAACAGAGACGCGACTGTTGGGGCCACAGTTTATTAATGGTGAGTAAAATTATATTTTAAATTTATTTCTAATGAATAATAGAATGCACATCCCACTGCCATCATAACAAGGAAATATAACCATCTTTAAAATTTAAGGTTCAGTTATTGTTTGTAGGCATAATAAAATGGAATTAGTTACATTTTAGACATAAAATATTGTTAAAGAACCAATTTGAAAATACAGGAGACACTTTATTTTCAGCTGTAGTATAAATCTCTGCTTCTCATGGAGGATTTCATAGCACAGGTCTTTTATTATGTAATTAGACAGCAACAGACTTTTAGTAAATGTATGTCACTTTACCCCCTACTTTTTGAAGGCTGGTATACCTTTATTATCTAGACCACATAGTATGCTGTTCTTACTACTACTGCCCACCATACAAAGATAATGAATCAAACCCATGTACTGTACTTCTTAAAGTCCCCTAAAATGTATTTTAGATTAATCTTAACTTCTTCTTTAATGGAGACACGTACTCGGGACACCGTTCGCGTGTCATTGTTTGTTCATAGTCCCAGTGCCCTGACACATGTTCAGGGTTAAGTGTTTGCGTTCTATTACCTTCTGTGAAGCATTGAGTGAAGAGCACTGGGAGAGTCCCTGTTGTTCCCTCTAATCTCTTCGCGCCTGTCTGTCTTTGAAACATAGGAGCTGCTAGACTTACTCAGCATCACAGAGAGTGTTTGAATACAACCTCATCCCACTCACCACCCCCACCCCACCTCCATCTCACCCAAGGCTCCCTGCTCTGGTCTGCTCTACTCTACTGTGCTCCACATATTATTCATCTTCTCTCCAAGCCTCAACTCCTCTGTGTCTGCCATTGACCATTTCTCCAGAGTCTCTTGCATTGTATTTTTCTCTCATTCTTAACCCCCTCAGCCTAATGCAGGTGCGCAGAGCCCCGTTGTTCTGAGTCGATGGATGGATCTGTCCGTGGCTCAGGAGGGCTCGGGTGTGTCCTTTAGGCTGCTTGAGGAATCAGTAACATGCAGACTAAGAGCCCCACTGAGCTCTGATAAATGCGTGAGAGAGCAGATTGTATTGAATTATTTGGAGTTAAGGACCTGAAAGGTCACCGGGCGGAAAGTGCCTGGATTCTTACAGTCTTTGCAGCTTCTCGCATGTATTCAAAGGGACTAATGGAAAAACTTGTCACTTGGAACTTGTGAGCAGCTATTTTCATCATGTGACATGTCTACCTTTGGCAGCCGTTTGAATTTGCCTTAATCATTTAGCATTGCTACCCTCTGGAGATAATTGATCTGTCTCTGGAACTGCAAAGATTGGTTAAAGACACCACGGTGCTTTGTGGAGACTAAAGTAAATGATCTGTTCAAATACTGGCGTCAGATCAAAATCTCCTAACTTCAGCGTGTGAGATTCTGAACATTCTGTAATCTTTCAGTTAACAAGAGCTACATAGAAACCTTGAAATATGCATGGTTTAGATGAAAAGTGTGTGTTTTTATTAGTTCCGGAATAGCTGAAAATGTAAAAAAATTCGATTTTCTTCTGACAGCAGCAATACTCTACTTGCTGTGAGAGTTCTTGAGAGAGATATTATAACATTTGCATTTCTTCTTCATAAACAAAACATAGCAGTTTTCCGTAACACAAAAATATGATAGAACTTGTCAATTTTTTCATTATCAAATGTTCACTTAAAGCACTATTTTAACATTTTGGGAAATACACTTATTGGCCTTCTTGTGGAGAGTTAGATGGGGAGATCGATACCACTTTCATGTCTGTGAGGTAAATGTTAGCTTGGCTTAACTCAAAGACTGGAAACACGGGGAAACAGCTAGCCTGCCTCTGTCCAAAGGTAGCGAGATCCCCCGAACAGCTCTTCTAATGCTACTAAGTAGCATGTTGTATCGCATGTTATTTCCCTACAAAAACCAACATGTAAAAACAAAAAGCTGTGGTTTTTCAGGCGTTATGTGCTGGAATATTTCTTGGTCGCCAGCATGTAACCAGCAAAGACTTCAGGAAGTAGCTGTGCCCGGCCAGCTTTAGAGGTGCTGCTAGGTGGATTTTCTTTACCTTGGGACAGAGAGCATGGCTAGCTGTTTTCCCCCTGTTTCCAGTCTTGATGCTAAGCTAAGCTAACTGGCTGCTGGCTGTAGTCTTATAATAAGCGTGCAGACATGAGTGGAGCGATTCCTTTGAATAAACACTGCAGGAACCAAATGTAAATTTCATTTCATATGCAAAGATTGTACTATTTAATAGGCTAATTCTTAAACCGTCATACTGTGAATTGTGCTTAAGTTTCAACCTTAACCAATTGCTGAAATCTGATTTTCCATCATTTCTGTGCATTACAACCAGAACACATGCGCTTCTTCGAGGCTGTCTTTTACTCCACAATGGTGAAACACAAGAGGGTTGGATTAGCTTGTCTATGTCGATTGGGTGTTACTGGATTTACCTTTTAAGACCATTCAGTTGAAACTCTCCCTCCATCTGTCTGGAGTCTGAGCCATCACTGGCACTCAGCTGACAGAAGACCATTACCACAGCAGAACAATGTACAGTCTAGCGGTAGACCTGTTTTAGCTTGACAGTCGTGGAGAAAAAACTTGATTCTGGGAGACAATAAGGGCTATTATATTGTTATTCCAATTGCTGGGATCACATGAGGCTAAAATGAATCTCTGGCAGGCTCACAGACACATAACTTGAATATGGCAATAATGATCCAGTTTTTATTGAAATTTGACTGTTTCCACCCTCGCAGTTGCTACCTTAAGGACCCTTTACCATTCAGGCTTTGTTCTCTGATGATATGCACGTGTAGCTATTTGGGGGGTTGGTAAGTTTAAAATCAAAGCTCTATGATATCTTGTCAGCTTGGTGTGTGAATCAGGAGGGCTGTTCTGTGTTTGACCCAGAGAGTATCCAGCAACTTAAAGCCACTATCCCCTTTCCATGCTTCTGATGGTGCTATAATTCCAAAGCCTAGAAGCTGCCAGTTATTTGGGTCCCCTTACATGGATGTGGGCAGTGCAGTGATGAATAACACAGAGCAACAGCATGACCGAACTGCAGCTCAGTACTGTCGCCACCACCCACATCAGATCCAGTAATCCCTCCCAGTGATGGCCAGCTGATGTTTCAGGCAGGTTTTCAGAAATATATGATAAATCACCTGCCATCAGAGTCGATGGCAATTTATGGCCACGCTGATCACTGAAAAAACAGACCCCAAATTTAAACAGTGTCAGAAGCTCTGCTGGCATGTGTGAAGTCACAGGTGTCGGTGTCATCAGCAGACTCACGGTGAAAGCTCCTCATATGCAAAAGAGCTTGCCAGCATTTTTCATCTCACCCCCCCCCCAACCCCCGTTAATCCACACACAACCTTGTACTCATTTATGTTGACCGTTCATTTTTTGTTTGTTTGATATTCTTAAATTCATCTCTGGCCTTTCAATTCCCCTGACAGCAGAGATGAAATTGCTGAACATGTACAGTCAAAGCAAACACAGTGATGGGCTTATTAAAGACACGGGGAATGGAGAGGAGGAGCTTGGGTCTGGCTGCAGCTACTGCATTGGCTGCCTGCTCAGCAGTGGGGAGAGAGAGAGAGAGAGAGAGTGTGTGTTGGGGGAGGAGGGCAGTGCTCTTGCTGGGAGATAGGGAATGCCCGTTAGTTGCGTCTGCCGATAATAGCACATCAGCCAGAGCGCTGCTATTGGGAGAGCAGAGCACAGGCGGTGTGGAGGACTGAGTGCACAGAATGGTATTCTAGGGAAGACGGGCGTACTCAGCGAGAGACAGGGTAAGGGACGAGAGAGCACGTTGAGAGGTGGCGGACAGGGAAGGAACAGAGCAGTGGAAAGAGGAGAGGAGGAGGGTAGAAAAGTTACCAGGTCAGCACGAGAACGTGGAAGTGGAGCAGCTGAGCCTCGCTGGGGTCTCTCTCCCGCTGGAACAGCCCGGCACAGCCAGGAGCAGCACAGGAGGAGAGTGATATTACAAGAGGGGATAGGGGGAGTACTGTAACTTCTTCCTGGAAAGACATCCCTGTCATAAGGCGAGGGTAATGCTCCTCGCAGGACCCTTTTGCCCAGCTACTTCAGGACTATCACTATCGCAGCAAGCCAGCAGCAAGCAGAAGACACTTTAGTGTGGCAGAGGTGCCTGAACAGGGCTCACTTCTACACTGGAGACTTTTTTACCCAATTGTGTGCTTTGAGGTGGATGGTTGTGTTTCTGTGCGGCTTTTTTCTTTTTTTTTTTTTTTTTTTTTTTTTGCTTCATGGTGTGAAGCACTGGAGATTTGGAGGCTGAGTTGTTCTTCCCTGTCATCTCTGAGACTATGGTAGACTGTGCGTCAGGGAGCCCTTCATCAGCAGCTGCAGCCTTAGAGCATGGAGAAGTCCAGCAGTGAGGAGTCAGCCATTCATCGTAGCCCTTCCGTAGATAGCCACGACTCGGATTTTGCTCAAGCCTCCACATCTGGCCGCCCGTTTGGTGGCCGCGGCTTTACTGCCGGCGCATTCTACGGCTCCACGGGGCCACGCAAAAACGCACAGCAGGGGCAGGCTGGAGCACCAGCTGACGCCAGCGCAGGAGACAAGACCAACAACAAGTACAGCTCACCCAAAAGCAGCAAATACGTAGTCTTTTACCTGGATCTATCCTTTGTGTTCCTTTTAGAATTCAAGAAGTGCAACATGGCAAGAGGCTGCCTCTGCTGCTTGAAGTATATGATGTTCATCTTCAATCTCATCTTCTGGGTAAGTGGCTCATCAATGTCTTAATGTTTTTCTCATACTTGTTCACATCGATCTAGTTGATGTTAATTACACAAAATGTGTAGATATGGCTTAAAGGGTGATGCTGACAAAGTAAATCTGGCTTTGGAAACCAAGCATGAATCATTTTCCATATATGTGGTAACGAATGTGAAGGCTCAGTGTGTGATAAGTTAAAAATGTTAATAAGGAAACATTGCAAAGTCGTGGATGTCAGTGTAATCATGTGTTTGTAATTATTACATCAGGCTGTTGATGCCTGTTCCTCCCTGTGCATGTTGCTATTCCTGGATGTCATGACAGAGCCAATAGCATTGCACCAGGTCTTCTTTTGTATGTGGCCTGGCTGGCTGGGGGGGGGGGATTGGGATGGTAAGGAGGACATGGGTTCATTAGGGTCATTCATTCAAATGGTTATATGACTGACTGTGAACAAGTGAAGTTCAAAAATTCAGCTTTTGACATGCAAGTGAAAGAGTATATGCCTCTGCAGTACAGTTACATTGATGAGCAACACAATATACAGCAAGGTAATATGAGTGCAGAGATGGTCAGCAAGAGCTTCAAGTGATTCTGGAGGGGATGATCTGATTCGTGTGCTTCATTTTATGATTCACTTCCTGAAGCTGTGAGCAATAAGGGGGACTGTTTCTTATTTCAGAATTGTTGCACCATGGCTTGGCTCAATCTGAGTTATTAAAGATTGTTGTATTTATCCATATATGTAGTATTTACAATAATAATAGGAATAAATAATCGATGTAATTGTGCTCGCCATGCCAAATTACTCACAAATCGATTTCACCCAGAGAAATGGTGCCAGCGTGTGGCAGGCTCTGCTGTGTACCCATCCATGGGCATTTGTTGTAAAAGTGGGCAACCCTTGAATGTTTACAGAATGGATTAGAGGGCTTATGGGTTATGGGGCCAAGTCTTTTGTGTGGATGCAGTGAAGCGTAAAAACATCCCAACACTGGGGACTCTACAACCTCAGCCCACCATGTCACCCTAACTGGGGCACGTTGGAGGCAACAGAGTGGGCATTAGCTTGAGACCAGCTGTGAACAGACCAGCATTGAAAACGCACACACGTACACATGCACCACATGAACCGAGATCCATCCCATTGTCCGCTCTATATACTAAAACAAGCAGCGCTGCTTGTGGCCAGGCTCGGGCCTGAAGCTGTGGACCTCTGGTGCTGCAGGGCAATATCTCCATATCACCCTCACATCATTACCCAGTCCACAGAGGCAAGGGCAAGAGTAATTGGCAAAGACATACAAATGGCTCGGGGGCTCTTCAGTGTGCCTTGTCTTGAAGGAAATGTTTGTTTAAGGGAATGAAAGGGTCAGAAAAGCTTAGCTGACTTACCTTGATGCGAACACTTATTTAGATCTCTTGACGTTCCAGTCCTTGACCTCGGTACTGTTCGAATTAGAGTTGGATATATTAAGCAATTTCCTAAGTCGTTTGCCAGCCACACAAATGATCGATCAGCGGTTATTAGAAAATGCATCGCAAGTGTTTTCCCCAATTCTTACTGAAAGCTTGATGAAACAGATTACATTGTCTATTTTTAAAGCACAACCTAAGGAAATAAGGTATTCGCTTTTTACATCTGTTGATAATTAATGGTCAAATAAAATTCAAATGATTTAAACATAATAGTTTGAAGAAATTTAAAGGGTATTCAGGAGGACACAAATTAGATGAGATGTCTACACAAGCACAGCACTATAAGCTACGTATCCCTATCAAAATTGGCGAGTTCTGAAGATGAAGAGCTAGAGGGGACAGGTGCTCACTAGACCAGGTGAAGTCAGACCGCCAACACATCATCATTGTAGCAAGCACCTGTTCTGTCAAATAGAAAACCAAGCATCCTATGCTGTCACAGGTTCTGAATGTGGTTGCCTGAGGAAATCACGGCCACTAAAAACACCTGAACAGACCGAACTCACCTCCTGGAATTGTACAAGAAATGTCACTTCAGCTTTGCACAGTGATATGTTCTTCAAGCAATCAAACCTATCATAATGGTGATTTAATCATTAATTGATGAATTGAGACTGCTCATTATTCTTTCTTTGAGTTGTGAGCATAATATAATACATCATGGCCTTATTAGACTCTCCATTAACAGAGTGACACCATCAGTTCGGGGCACTGCCTCAGTGCACTGCCATAGGTCAACCTTTGGCAGAAGTCATGAGGTCATTATTATTCGCTATCTTCTTGAGGGGCAGGATTTGGATTTGTGTGAAGGCCTTTACTTACCAGGATCTTTCTGGGCTCAATTTGTGCTTTTCAGTGGCAAAACCTTGCCAGTAATAACCGGCTGCTGCACGCCACTAATAGGCAGGTAGAAAAGAGGCTTTGGCTTTCAAGGCTGGTGGCCTCCGATTCATGTGGAGCCTAGCTTGTTGCCTCCATGGAAATGCATTACAATCGTCCTGAGAGTGTGCAGAAGCTCTCCCTTTAGTGTGAGATTTGAGGACTCTCTCTGTCACCGTGTGTGTGGGAACATATATATGTGTGCTTGTGTGTGGGCGTAGGGACCTTAAGTGACTATGGACTTTCCCCGGCGCAGTGCATCCCCTGCTGTGCAATAATTGAATTTTTATTCTGGTAATGATCGCCTGATGAACACCCACCATGCATATTCCCTTCTATTCCCGCAGATTGATACACTTGTTTTCTTCCCACATCTAGATCATTTTAATGACGGTTTAATCAGTGTCCCATGGGAAAACAGTGGGGTGATGGGGGGGTTGGGATGTGGCTGGTGGGTCTGTCTATCTGCATGTGACAGCTCGGCTGCTGACTGGCGCTCTGGATTTTGGGGCAGCAGTGCGCCCACTTGAAGGTCAGAGGAGCTGGGAATAAAAGGTTCACTCATCAGTGAGGGGTCAGTACGGGGTGCCTGAGCACTCTGGGGTATAAAGGGAAGATGAGAGGCATGTTGTATCTTGACACCCCTGGGACTGGGCTGCTCCATCTTTGACACTCCAGGAATCGCAAGGTTACTGCAGCTGGTGGGTTTGTCTCTAAAGCTCTGACATCTTGTTTCAAGACTGAAGGGGAAATGGTGCACCACAGTCACCCGACACCAGGTACAGCAGGGTTCGCTTCTTTCGCTTGCTGTACATACATGTACATGCATATACCCATCCTTTCATGTACGCTCACCACCAACACAGCACCCTCTCCAGGGGGCTTACAGTGGTAACTTGAAGCACAAGGTAAACAGCGGCAGGCACTCCAGGCATCTCCATACATGCGCTCATCCTCAGTCTGCCCAGCAGTTGTTCAAGACCATCTGGCTCCTCTTTCTTATAAGGGATTAGAGGAGTCTGAGCTGTGGGGGGAGTTTCGGGTGGATTAGAGCATTATTGGGTGGTGCAGTTAGGCTTGAGAGCATGGCTCCTTTGGTCAGCTCAATGTTAAAGCCAACAATCATTAAAGCAAATGGCCTTTGTGCCGTGACAAGGGAGGGGGATCTGTTGTGCTCCACCCCCCGCACACACGCACGGCGACCGTTTGACCAGGCTGATAGGGTGATTGATGTTAAGTCCTATTGGTGTCAGCCCTGTGAGCATAACAGTGTTGGTGTTCTTGCTGGGAGCAAGGATTTCAGCCTCTTACCCTGCAGTGTGTCCTCTGTACGCGTGGCCTCCTCTGTTAATCTCTTCCATTCAAGATTGACTTTATTGTCCGATGCTGCACTTTTTTATCTTGTCCAGTGATACTGAACACCTTAGAAAGTAAAGGCTTGAAAACACAAGGAATTATTCTACAAAATCACAAGCAACATCTCACACAAGCTCATTTTCTTCGTTGGATATAGGTTGTACAGTTGGTAAATGGGCCTATCCCAGCTGTACCATTATAGTGCCATATCAAAGGCTAAAGCCTCATTTGATATTCGTATTTAAAAGAAAAGTGTCCACTCAGCAGTCTTGTCCTACAAGCACAAGAGGGCTGGTAGTATCAAAGCCGCTCCTTTGTTAAGAGGAGAGAAAACCAAATGTGTTTAGCATTCATGAATTCCTTTACAGGATTTATAAACCATTTGGTCAGAGGCAACAGAAGATTAGTTTCCCTATCGATTGAATCACTGAATTTGACATTTAAGGTTTCAAATGTACCTGTGCTCTGATGCTACAAAGAGCGGAGCTATCAACAGACTCAAGGTGGTTTTGCAAAAAAGTGTATGTGAACATCTGTGTCTGGTTGAGTGGAATTCCATAAAGCATTTCGCACAAGCTGTCCCTTTCCCCTGGGATTTCGATCGAAGGTGCCGAAGCAATTTGCCTGTTTTTCATTCTCCATATCGGCACTTGAAAAGTTCAGTCATCTTTTATGGCTCAAGAGAGCCTGCATTGTAACAAACTTTTCTCTTTTTTTCGAGAGGCACAGCTGAACTCCATCAGTCACTGCCAGGTGAAACAAGGATTGGGGCAAAGGGAAACAGATGAGGGTTCAGTACGCTCTGCAGGATGATGAAACAAGCTGTATATGCTGCGCTGTCACATGCATTTAATTCCATCAGTCTGCCATGAACGGCTGGCTCTTGAATTGGCTTTGAGTTTGAAATGGCAGAATCGAGTGTCAACCTCAGCCAATCTGACCACCTAAATTTTATTCCTCCAACTATGATAGGATGGACAGTCAGCGGATTTAAACAATGGTCAATACAACCAGTCACATGTATCTTCAGAATCATCCATATCAATCATTTACACTGTATAAAATGCTGAAGTTTCCTTTTAATATATAGTAGCCAGTCTGTGTAGCCTGAGAGCTGGTCTTCTAAGTTTTCTGCAACATTTTATATAGAGAACATCACTATATGTATATGCATTTAAATCATTTGAAGTCTTGTAATTGGCATCCCCTATAGACCGCTGGGCCTTGATTCAGATTGGCTAATCCGCTGGTAAATACCTTCATATGCCTGCCTTTGTCCGACGGTTCGTCTGGGGAGATCACTCTAATTTACACGTCTCTCTCTCTCTCTCTCTCTCTGGCTGCTTCGATTTCCCAGCCGTGTTGTGTAGCGGTTCTGAGCTCATTAGCTCATGTTGCAGATCAACTGGGATACTGAGCTGCTGAGTTTCACTCCAGGGGGGTGAAGGTAATAGAGCAGGAGATTTGGAAGTGGTTTTTTTTTTTTTGCTTGGACGCAGTAGGTAGATGGTGCTTTTGCAAGGGAGTTAGGTCTCCCACCCCATCACTCATCACTCTTTAAATGGGGTGGACTCATTCAGACTTGATGAGTTGTTGTGTGAAAGGGTGATTATGACACCCATGAGAAGCTGAAAACTGCAACGTTTTATTTCAGTGAGTTGATGGCTAACTGAGGCTGAGATTAAATTAATCTTTCTCACAAAACATGCATTCAGTACAAGTGTAAAGTTATTGCTAGTCATAAATCGCTTTGGGGACTTTTGACATAAATTTGATGTCTGCTACTAAGTTAGCATAACGCAACAGTGCTGCAGGTGCAGTTTTAGCCCAGTTGCTACAGTGTCAGCTGTGTGGTACTGACGTGCAGTGACAGGTGGACAACCAGAGAACAGAAATAACAGGAGCTGCTAGGTACAGGAATTACAGTACATAGAAACCCTCAATTTGTGCATGCCATTCATTCATTTATTCGTTTCCTCCCTCCTTCAGGTTACACACCAGTGTCCCTCACTTTAGATTGAGGAGGTGCAGACAGGGCACAGGGATGTCTGCATCTATTCTCTGTCATATCTGAAAGTCTCCTTGATGCCAGATGAGCAAGCACACATTCACAGTGGCCGAAGCAGGTGTCACCATGGTGTCAGTTGGTAAATGATCTCATCATCTCATACAACCCTAAGATGGATCACATTTGCTCCAGCACGTGAAACACAGAGAGAAAACCTTTCTAAATGTAGGCCAGAGGAGTTCATAGTAGAGAGGAGTGGAGAACGATGGAAAAAAAGATGAGTGTCATTAGTTCTGCATACATAAGCAGAATCATTTGGACTATGACTATGTGCCAAATCATGCACCTCAAGCAATAGGGAAGGCAGCGTCAGTGTTGTGTGTTTATATTGCACAACAGAAAAGCGGAATATAGCTTCAGAGGTCATACTTGGGTTATTGATCAAATAAACGTCTTATCCATTCTTTTCAGTATTTCTTGTATATTCAAAACAGCCAAAGCGAGGCCTCCATTCAGAGACTATTGGGGGGGGGGAATCCACAAAAAGAAGCTTTTCTGTGCAGCCTGACAGCTGAAGATGATTTCACATTTCATAATGTATTTCAGTTTGGCAAAAATTGATTGGTATTATCAAGCACACTGTTGTACGAAAATAGTCGTCAGGCTAAATCCATGGTAGAAAAGGAGTGCAATTATTGTAGCTTTTCAGCTGCCTTTGAACATTTCACATATCATGTTGTGACACTTTGTAGTGCCTGTGGACTTATAGGGATTCAGTAGCTGCGAGTCAATAAATTCGACACACTGAGCTCTGTGGTTTGGTCAGCTGAAGCCTTTGAAGAGCTGCCGCAGTCTCCGCTTCTGATAAATATCTCCGAATGTACGTTACCGTCATCCTGCTTTGTTAGACTTTTTCAGTGATACAGAAACATTCCCACTTTATTTCAGCTTGTGGTCCGCAAAATGTTTCAGTCAATTCCCGGGGCAGCAAGGCATGCGTACAGTAAATGTATCAGTGTGGCCTTGCGCTGCAGGAGTCGCTACAAACTACTATCCATCCTCACATTCTCTTTTCACCCCAGGAAAACCAATCAATGCTAATCTGCACCTAAGCAGTTAATTAATGTAGAATGTTAGAACAGCTTGCTAGTTCACTTACTCAGCATCTTTTTTCTGACACCTAAAGGCAAATTTCAGTGAAATCAATGTTTCCCAGTCCGTCTCCACCTCCAGCCCTGCCGAGGAGGCTTAGAGAATATCATTTTCTCGGTCTTCAGAGAGCAAAAGAAATTCAGTTTAGATTATCCAGCTCATGTTTAATTAACAGTATATGAGATGTATATATGATCAAACTCCTTAAGCTGTGCACAAAGTGTGTTTCAAATAGTTGTTTTAGCAATTCACAGGTTTTGAATTGTGGAAAGGCTGCAGTTAAGTCCATCAGAAGACAAGCTTTAGTGTCCTGGGTCCAGTCCCCCAGAGGTTATCAGCTGTAGGCTGAGGATGCATCAATTACTGACTCTAGGCCTATTTCCCCAGGGCCACTCGCTTAATTTTTTCAATTGGGCCTGATTCTACTCGCACAACCCATATAGCATTCTTGAGAGCTTGTTTCCACTCATCTATCTCCGTCCCATTTTCTAAACATTTACAGACGTAGGACACACTGGGCAGCCACAACACACTGAAAATACAAGTAGCAGATTGACTTTGAATCTGTGTATTTTGCATGTGTCATCTTGAATTTGGGTCAGCGACTCAGGAATTCACTCCTCGAATTGTAATGAGCCCAGGACACATCTCCAGCAGGGCTCCAACACGCAATGAGGCACTCACTCATCCACATTGTTAGCCATGGCAGATTTCTGCCTTAAACAGTAGAGCATATATTGATTTATTTCCCTGAATCACCGCAGATTACGTCTGCGTTTATAAGTCAGCCATAACATGCAACATATTGTAGCTTTCTAGATGGAAACGCATCGGTACATACGCTGACTGGATGATCGTCTGTGAATGCCTGGCATGTGTTTATTGCTATTATTAATGGGGCAATTTCACATGCTATATGCAATATACAGTACAATTCACACCATCAGCCGGTGTATTAGACTGTTTGTTGTGATTTGAAATGAGTGCCTGCCTTGTTGTTTTCAGAGCGAAAACCCAGACCTTCATCAGAGCAGGTTGTTGCAGTGCTCTCGTTATGTCTGATCCAATTTGAGCTTGACTCTTATTTGACGTGCATGAGGTGTGCTCACAACCGGCTCTGATATTCTCCCTGAAGAGGGAAATGCACTAACTAGTCAAGATCCTTCACTGCCACAGTTGCAAGCTAAGTGACTGGCTGACAGACTGTGTAAACCTAACAGGGATTATTGCCGTTCTTCCTGCATGCAGATTCATCCACTTCCTTATCACAGCCGAGTTCTAAACTGTCCCCTTGACTTTGCCCGAGTCTTATCACACGACTAAAATGGTTCTGCCTGTTTGTTTTACACCAATTTGCAATTACCAGTCATATTGCCAGGCATGGCAGAGCATTTGCTTTGTGTATCTGTTCTGTTTCAGAAGATATCAGGGCTTTTTGTGTCCTGAAAACTGGAAATCTGAAGCCTGAAGTCTAGTTGCCTGCAGCATGCAAAGTCTTACATAAAAAGGAAGCATGTAAAACCAGCCTTGTTACATCACTTTAGTATTCTATCTGGGGCGTAGAGGGGTGTCTCAGATCTTACTTTTAGAGAGAACTTGACAGTTTTATTACATGGGAGTAATGCCAGAACTATGCTACAATTATCAGTAATCATCTTAAGGTGTTATAACTTTATAACAAAAAAATACAACTATTTGCCCATATTCATTAACCTTTACCATGTCTAATTCAATTAATAACATATATACGTCAAACAAACAAATGTATTCACCGCTGTTATGTATGCTGTCATTTCCATCTTTTCTTCAACACTGCAACATGCTATGGCTAAAATTAATAATTTCTATAAACTGTACATGTACACAATTTTGTCCATTTGCTATTGTAGGGAATTCTTAATTAAAGATCAAATAAAGAGAGAAATTGGTGTAGAGAACACACACACTCTCACCATGTGTCATCTGCAGTCCCTGTCAGTAGTGATCTTTTTCTGCACAGATGTCTCCATTCCTCTTATTAAGCCACCCAGGCTTCAGTAATGGGTGACTTGGGATGGCAGGGGAATACAAAAGAGTAAGACTGGGGCTCGGTGTGGGCAGAGCGAGGTTGGGGAAAGGAGTCTAATTTGATAATCAGGTCATCGCCAACCTCAGTGAATTATCTCATTCATCCATAGTGAGCCAGAGTAATTATTAACATACAGCTTTTGCCTGTGTATGCACTCATCACTGTGTTTTGTCCAGTGATCATTTCAGCAATGGACACAGCAGCGTGTTTGGGGTCAGCCCATTAATGCCCCTTTCATTTCATACACATTTCTACTATTTCAGGGTTGGCTTGGGTCATCATTCTCCATCTAAATGATGGCAGCATTTGTGGTTTGCTCGCACTGGTTGCACAGCCTTTTCTCGAGCACAGTTCACAAGTGAACTGGGACAGATGGGGTTGGCCAGATTTTTCTCCCCAGTCCCCTTCTGAGAGGACAGATTGGCAGACCCAAAATGCTGTCCTTTTCCATGGGTGGGAAGAAGCGAAGCATGAAGGCAGGAGGAGGAAGGGGAGGGACCTCTTCCCTAGAGCAAGAGAGGTGAACACACTGATGCTTGATGACAGCTCCCTGAGAGGTGAGTCACCGTCACTCTCAGATCCTGGGGACAAACTTAAATAATAAAATAATTTGGTCCAATTCAGGGGGAAAAAGATAATGAAATCAATTTAGCTTTACATCTGTATGTAGAACTATACTGTCCTACTGTGTGTTCTCTTTCGTCCTGCTCTCTCTCTTACTCTACCACCCCCCACACTCTCTCTCGCTCTTTACCTCTCTACCCGAGGCAGATGACCGCCCACCGAGAGCCTGATTCTGCTCGAGGTTCCTGCCTGTTAAAAGGCAGTTTTTCCTTGCCACCGTCGCCTAGTGCTGCTCATGGTGGAATTGTTGGGTCTATACATATAGACTTAGTCTAGACTTGCTCTATATTAACAAGTGCTATGAGATAACTCTGTTATGATATGGCACTATATAAATAAAATTGAATTGAATTTCAGTTTAAATGGTGGAAACTGATTGAAATATTTTAGCAAAACAACAAACTAGTGAACAGTGGATTTACAGCTGTTTTCCTGACTTTTTTTTCAGTTAGCTGACATGAGTGATGAATTGCCACTTACTAGCCCATAATGTGCTGCACACCATTAATTATGCGTTCTTAGCAGGTAAATGCCCACGCTTGATTAAAAAGTAACTCTACAGTAAATCTTTCATGAAGAAAGAGCACTGTTGAACTGACTGAACATTTATAGCTGAAGAAGTAGGACTTGTAGAGGAAGCTTTATCTGTTGCCACAACTGGTCCTAATGTTTCCACAATGCAATGACCTCCCTTAAATCTTTGGGGATTTTAAGAAGCTCCCCTTTCGCCAGTTTTTGCTTTTTTTTCATCCATTACTGAGGCTAATGCAGCGCATTGGCCATACTCTGCCTCTCTTCCAGCTTCCCAGTGGGCATTGCGTATCTACTTGCACCACATGACGCATCGACGCAGACGACTGTCAGAGAGAGAGAGAGTTTTCTTATTAAGTTACGTTTCCAATCCGTGCCCCAAAGCTTTCCAAAAAGAAAAAGGCTTGTACCCGACCTGACACACGTTGTTGGAAGCCGTGGGGTTTGTGTTAGGTTACGTCATATAGTGTGGCGGCTGCTAAATGTCGGCACAAACAGGACTGCGTGCAGTTACTCTTTAACAACATACTGAGGAAGTTCTGGGGTAATTGGCATTAGTGAAATACCCAGTGGTTATACTTTACAGCTGCGGTAATATTTGTTGTTCAGTTTAAAAAAAGAGATAAATAAGAATTTGATAAACAGATGAAAAGTGAACGCAGGTATGAGAGAGGCAGTCAGACAGGAGAATTAAACTCTCACTAAATAAGTGAGTTGCTTTTTCCTTTCGACAGCTCTGGACTCCCAGCCTCATTAGCTGTGCTAAGAGCATACACTAGATTTTAGGTAAACTTTCTGCATTTATTATCTATAATGCATGTGCTTTAACATTCTGCAATGCTGTGCTGGGCTTTATGAAAGTAATTAGCCAGTCATAATGGAATGGACCTCCTTTTTCACTTATTTTTTGATTGATTCATTCAATGTGTAGCAAACTCTGTCTATGTACTTGTGTACAGCCATAGTGGACCTCTAAATATTCTGCAGTACTGCGCTGTCCATATACAAACTGTAGCTGTAACAGCAGAATCAAACAGTGATTTCAGGACTCAAGCTTGGGACAGGAGTCTAATTGAGTTGCAAATGCAGATTATGATGTTCTTGAAATATCCATAGGATCCATGTGTAAAGATAGATGTACTTTATTGATCCCGTGAGGGCAATTTTTTTTGTCACAGCATTAGCACAATGAATAATACAATAACATTAACCATAGTTTAAAATCCTTTTTATTTATCCATAAATTGGCTTTCAGGGTTCATGGGCCTTTTTCAATGGATCATCGTGATAGGTGAAAACGATGTGTAAATAATTATAACATTGAGGGCAGCTACCCCAAATCGACCATTTCTCAGGAAAGTCACCTCATATTTTTCATTTTTAAGATCCAAATAAACAAAATTTTAATTTGAATGAGTCACAAGAGGGCTGTGGCTGTGATTATAGTGAGACAGCTTCCTCAAAAACAATCACATTTCACGCTGGCCTACATCAGAATGGCTTTATTAGCCTGGTTTAGCTGCTGATCCAATATCGCTTCCGAACGCACTCTGCCTGTGGAATCTGGCTGTTTGTCATATTAACTGTAGTGGGCGGTCAGCTTTATCGCCCGGAGAATTCCTTTGTGATCAGCAGTTTCCATTTTCATTGGTGAGACAAGAATAACTTCATTCAAAGGCACATTTATTTGCAGAGGATGTGCTCTGGTAAGAAAGAAAAATAAAACATCAATATGCTTTGAAACAGCTTCCACTCTGCATCAGTGCTGGTTACAGGGAGATGGAGAAGCGCGGCTGCAGGGATCCACATCCTTATTAAATCAGAGTCCATCTCAGATGCAGGCTGCTGTGTCTGTAGAGATTCACAGTGCTAGTGCTAACGAAGACGGTGAGCATGGAGAGTATACTGCGGGAGAGTTTCAGCACAGCGCTGCCTGCAGTTTGCTGTCAACAGTTTCCTGTGTCTGCATAATGCATGGACTTGACTTCCAGTATACTGAGAAGGCAGTCAAGGTTAGGAAAGTGTAGCCATGTTTATGCATACCTATGGCTTTGAATTCATGTGCACTTAAATGCTGCATTTACTTCCCGACGTGAAAAGACGTTCCCGGTCAGTCACTGACATATCTCGCCTACTACTCTAGCTGACTGTGCATCTAAACATTTATTATAGTAATTGTGATAATATATATCAGCTGGTTTGCTGATCTCAAATTGTTTTTTTAGTGTGATTGTTGTTTAGAAGTGATAGGAGGAAGGTGAAAACCTTCTTTCTTTCACAGCGCAGTGCGTTATTCTTATACAATTTAACCTGTATGTCAACCGCACCGATAATGTGACCTATTTTTTATAGGGAGTGGACGTAAAGCGGTCACAGCACAGATACAAAGAAATTCACCTTTTTGCTGCAAACAGTAATGAGCAGCATGGATATAAACTGGGTGAGCTGAGTTCTAAAAAGAAATGGGTTCAGGCAGTCTGATGTTCTAATCAGCACTGTTTTAATCAGCACTTGCTATGATTTTTACAACATGGCACCATGCTGCCATGTTTTAAGGGAATGCATCCTCTATTGAGTTGCTCTTTTCTTAGTAGTTTTTACTAATTCATTTCCTGTCGTCCTCCAGTTGGCATAAGTTGACATCTGGCTATTCTTTTGGGGAGTGCTCCAAGTAATATGTGATTAAAGCTGGCAAGGACTATGGGGGCTCTACAAGTGAATTAGTGTCACTTTGTTCAGAAAAATCAAGTCCTTTATGTTAAACAACTAACACACGAGGTACTGTGAGGTAAGATGAGGCGAAGAAAGTCAAGGTAAAGTGACGTGACATAACTGTTGAAGATCTCAATGCAAATGGGACACGTGTGCAATCCCAGCAAGAAATTTAATTTCCCTTATAATGATCAATGTTGAAGTTTGTCATCTCTATCAATCAGAATGCTCGTATCTTATTCTGTCCCCTCGTCGTGTTGATTCCCCTGGAGGGGGGTACCCTGGAGACCAGTTACTACACAATAGACAGCTTGGGTTGTGGCATCTATGACCACATTCCTTTTGTCTTTGGTGTCTTTTCCATGTTGTAAAGACCATCTCATTATACTGCAGATCACACTTGGGTCGTGCAGTACGCACAGGGGGGTAACTCAAGCAACTCAAGAGTAACAAATGGCCCCCATCAGCAGCTGCACTAATAGCACCCTCTCCTCATGCTTTCTGATCTCATAGAAATGGAAAGAAACCAGAGTCTAAACCAATACATGCTATACAGTGTGTGTGTGTATGTGTATAAAATGGAAAAGTAAACATTTCAACATCTACACATGAGGTACAAATATTGCTACAGAAGCAGCTAGGGTAATCAGCAGACCGCAGTTTGAAATGGCCTCTAGTTCTGGTGGCACGGATCAGCTTTAGGTCTATCTTCTGCCTCATTTGTTCCTGTCTAAACGAGATAGGCCTGCTATCTGCTGGCAGCCGTCCTGCGGTGACACAGCAATAATGCGATAGGCCCTTTAGATGCATCACCTGTGTGGTACGCAGTACTGCAGACTTCACCTACTGGTCACTCCACCATTATCCAGCCCAAACTCCCAGGATGGAGGACAATTAGAGTACAAAGCAGATGGGAGATGTCAAGACAGCGGGGGGAGGCATGGAGCGAATTAGCTGAGCCGACACCTCTGATGTTGTTACCGTTGTTCGGCAGGTGGACAGGCAGATAGTCTTCCTCTTGAAAATGCCCCTGTCACTTTGGCAATCACAGGGGAAGTGCATAAGACGGCGCAGAATGTTTATTGCTGCTGCTTTTCAGCGAGGAGTGCTCTCTAATTCTCATTGTATCTGGATCCATCTGAGGTGGCCTACTTCAGAGACGCCCTGCACAGAACTTGTTTAATTGTGTGCGTAATCTAGAGCCATTCCTTGGTAAACAAGACCACTCCAAGGAGGGTTATTTGCATGCTAAAGCAGAAGAAAGGGAGGAACGAGACACCTGTTGCAACAGTGGCTGTTGGATGTCTATGATGTGCTGTGATTCATGAAGGAAAGCAGTCTGGCTCAATCTCTCCTCGCTCCTCCTGAGATTTGAGTGCTTTTCATCGACTTTCAAAAGACCTTTTACCATTTCCTTCCCTTCACATTGGCTGGGCTTAATGAGTGCAGCAAACCACAGATAACGTCTATGTCTGAGCAATTAACGAGTCCAGGTATAATTAAGACAAAGTGTGCACCGTCACTGCGTATTTCACACCATTTTAATATATTTTCACGCCAGTCCTATCCTCATTTTTTCCAACCATTAGGCAGAGCATTTCACCAAACCCTTTTCACTCTGAAAACTCTATCTCTTAAAATGCCATGTCATGACGAGAACACCTGTACGAAACACCACCTTTACGCTACAGTTTCTTATAAAGGTTAACCTTTGCCATAGATTTTAAAGCTGGTAAGAGCCACTTGTAGCTGTTGCTCAAAGTAGACTGTTTCTTAATCATAATCTGTCAAATTCTAATGGAGTGCAGGTTGGTCGTTGAGTATTAATAGCATAGAGAGCAAGCTGGTATTTTGTGTGCCGCTCTGCGTGCAGCATCCTACGTTATCAGCACCAGTGGCTGCGCGCGCTGCAGCAGGACCAGACTCCGCAGTAGTGGCAAATCTTCTGATATTATCCACATCTCTGCACAATCTTCCCACCGCAGGCTGTTCCATTACACTGGAAATGAAGAGTGAGAGAGGTCAGGACAGTCAAATAAACAATTTTAGGTGGAGAATTTCATTATCTGTAGGCCAAAGAGAATGGTTTGCTGGGAGATTTGTTTCCTCAATTAGCCGCTGCCTGCAGCTGCAGATGGGGTCTTTTTGTTTCCAGACTGCAGAGATTAGCAAGCAGAATGTGCTTTGCTGTCAGGGAACCTCTGCTTTGTTCTTGGACTTTTAACTTTACCTTCTGCTCCACGATCAGCGACAACGCTAAACTAAATATTTGTTAAAGTTTACTCGTACGGTGAGCTGTGCGGCGCTTGTCCTTTTTCCAAGTCTTGTTAGCTCTGCAGTCTCTGGATCAACACTTCCTCACCACCACAGTTCTTCCTCGGCGTATGTTTGTTTGCAGTGTGATTGCTTTGTTATGTCTTTTAACACTGTTCTGTGGGGGAGACATCAGACTGTACCTTGGAAGTTTTCAGATCTGGTTCTGCTTGACTCTAAATAAGTAAACATTTCAGCGCCAAAGCCACACTCTAACAAGGACAACAGACAAACACAAACAAACATGCTCATATACAGTACTCACACACATTCAAGTGTTGTTGAGCCTACAGGCTTAGTGATGGAAGCTCATCTTATATTGTAGAAATGCAATATTCAAATAGCCACAGCATCTTTAAGAGACCCGTTTGAACTAAGAACATCCATCTAAATGCAAATTTTATCCATGTATTTTTTTGTCAACTGTATATTTTCTTAACAGATCCATTAATGGATTTCTCTCTTCCTCATCAATAATTAAAAAAAAAAAGTCTGAAAATTGCAGTTGCATTATTAATCAAGCAAAGAATCATTGTAGTGATTATTGCATTAAACCATAAGAGGCTACATATTTTTATCAGCGGGAGGACTAATTCTGGAAATCCGGTTTGCTTTTTGAATGGCAGTGTCGATCTGTCGACCAGTCCACCACTTTGGTCCAGTGTGAAATATCTGAACAACTACTGAATCGAATACCATGAAAATGTAGTGAAGACTTTCATGTCTCCCTCGAGATCATTCATTCATTCATTCAGTATCCATACTGCTTATCCCGAAGGGTTGCAGGGGGGGGCTGGAGCCTATCCCAGCTAACATTTGGGCGAGAGGCAGGGAAACACCCTGGACTGGTCGCCAGTCAATCGCAGGGCTCCCTCGACATCAATTGTCTTCATTTTGGCGAACCCGCGAAACTAATCGCATTCCCATCCGGCTCACCTGTGCTGTCTCTTCACTGCTTAATAGCAAATGATATCATACTAGCACGCTAAACTAAGATGGTAGTTGGTAGTTATTATACCTGCTAAACATCAGCGTATTAGCATTGGCATTGTGAGCATGTCAGCATGCTAAAGTTAGCATTTAGCTCAATGCACCGATGTTGCACCCTGTTGACTCTTAGTATTGTGAAAATACAGTATGTCTGTGTGCAGAGCTGCAATGACTAGTCGATTAATCGATTAGTATCGAAAGAAACTAGAAATAGTAACTAGTTTGATAATTGATTATGAAAAAGTAAAGGCTTAAAATGTTCGCTGGTTTCAGCTTTTTATGCTTTTGCCTTTGTTGTCTTACATTGAAGTAAATTGAATATTTGGGGGTTTTGGACTGTTGGTCAGACAAAACAAGACATTTGACGATATCAGCTTTTGCTCTAGAATAATGGGATGGGCATTCTTCACTTTTCTGTTTTATAGACCAAACCAAACAAACAAACATAAATCATTAGCTGCAGTCACATGTATTCAACTATGCAGATCCGCAGTTAAAACTTAAAAAGAATGTGCAGCACATTTAACAAACATTCTGCATTTTATGTAGCCAGCAGTCTTTGATTAAAAACGAATGAATCCCAGCGCCTTGTGTCCTCCTTCTGCTTTTGACTGCAGATCGAGCCAAAATGTCAGATGTTGTTTACCCAGGCCAGCCACATGAAGCCTGGATTTTACTCTGTGTCTGAACGGAATATGAGATGTAGCCAGAACTGATAACTGCTGTAGCAGGGAAGCCTGCACTGGATGATGAGCTGTCCCAGTGTGGAAAGAGTGAAGCGAGGTGGAGACAGAAGAAGAGACAGGTGTTTACAATATAAATGTGGTATGGGAAGCACAAGAGCTTGGTGGTGAACAGCTATTGGGAAATGGTGTTTACAGCAGCCTCCTTCTCGGTCAGATCTATTACCAGTCATCCCTCTGCTTTGTATATCTCAGTATTCCTCTCTGATGTACCACAGTATTGGCTAAACACTGCTGACCATACCGTGATGGAGTACAGAGAACCTGGACTGGATCAGCGTCTGCTTGAAAAATCGACAAACATCGGCATCATATTTCTCACAGTAATTATTATCATTAAGGCCCATGTGTTAGTCAGATTCAAGCTGAGCGATTGTACGTAATGGGAAAAAAAGCATTAATTTGGGACACCACCATCCAGGCCAAATGTGGAACTGGTGTTATTTGAAAAACATGTGTTCCTCTTGAACACTTGATGTTGATTAATATCTCTTTATTCAACAGACACACCCTTATGTTTTATATCCATGAGAACATTCCTCAACCAGATGACAGGGATATTAAAGAAAGATTCATCCTGAATTATTTCTAAACTCTTTAAACATCTATTTGCATATCTGGTTTTATTTTCTCATTTGGTGACATATTTTTCATATCTAGCAAATGAATATTGCAGCTGCAAATGAGTTTAAAAGGATCACCAGTGGTAAGCATCAGACTTTGGTGTCAGACCTTTTGCTTTAACGCTACTGCTTTTGTTCTCTCCAGTAAATGTCAGATGGAAATTAGCCTGATAGCCATTTTTCTCCACCGGCTTATAAAAATAGAAAAGCAAAATGTTAGGCTTTATTTTATATTATATTATATTATATTATATTATATTGTATTTTATTATATTATATTATATTATATTATAT
>JAVQJF010006849.1:0-13417 GCA_036023855.1 Gadopsis marmoratus
AAGTGTAACCTTTCTGTCTACAGTGTTGAGGCTGGAACTGTATATCAGCCACCAGCGGGTGAAACTGGTTGCTGTCAGATATGCTGGAGGATAAATCAGCAGAGACAGGAAATGAACCAATATAAACCCTCTGCTTTTTCCTCTCCCTGCTGCCAATGTGCTCTATCATCTAAATCTGACACTGAGTAAACACACACACACACTGTGGAGGACCAGGCTGGAGGGCTGGGCCATGGAGCGCCAGGAGGGCGCCAGGCCGAGTCTGTGGGGGCGTGTATGTCCCATATGGCCACGCCCCCACCTGGTAGGGAGCGCACCTGCGACCCATCAGGTGACGAGCGCCACATCCAACCACTTAACCAGGTTGGTGACTTAAAGAGCCGCAGCCGGCATCTGGAGGGGGGGAACGTTGGAGGCAACGGCCGAGAAGGCGAGAGGTCGCCGACGGGGACGACGGCGACGGCGAGAATCCCCACCACTGTAGAGTTTGAGATACCCGGGAACGGAGGACATTTTGGTGTTCTTGTTTGTCCCAGTTCCATTTCCCCTGTAAGTTTTGAATAAAGATCCTTTTGTTATTAGAATTCTGGCTGATGAGCATCATAATTCGTGGTGAATCCTACCTCTCGGACCCTGGTGTGTTACACTATGTATAACATAATCATTATGCACAAAGGAGGCCAATGAAGAATGGATTTGAAAATGCAAGAGCAGGTTGATGAGCTGAGATCAGTTCTGCCGCTTTCATCCAATCTGTTTTAAGAAATTTGACTCATTGTATTTTGTGGCCCATGTTTAAATATGTAAACAAGCAACTTTATAGGATGCAGGTGACAAAATACAAGACTCCTGGGGTTTTGCCGAAATCTGTGGCAAATTCATAAAAAAAAAAAACAGAGGCTAATTCAAGATCCTCCATCCTAAATGCCAAACAGATGGAAAACGTACGTGTCGTAAACGTTGAGCAGCCAGTTGAGACACATGTCAACACAGAGCGGCACGTTGACCAGGTCTTTGTGCTCCTGCTCCAGGCCGTCGTAGATGGACGTCAGGCAGTTGATGACATCGGGAACGGACAGCAGCTGACTGTTGTTGGTGAGCTTGTGCTGCTCGAAGGTGTTCTGGGCCACGCTGAGCTCCAACAGGTCCACTGCAGATAAAAGTGGTGGGGGGGTGGGGTGGAGAGGAAGAGTGGTAGAAGAGTGCAGGATGAGAGGAGATGAAAAAGAAAATAGAGAACAGAGTGGGAGGGAAACAACGGGACAAAAAAGGAGGATTGGGAGAAAGACATGAAGGTAATGACAAAGTGAGAAGAGTGGAGGAAGGTTAACAGGAACATAAAGAAGGAACAAAGAAAGAAGTTTTAAAAAGAAATCACATAATGGGGGGACAGGGGACAAAAGTAAAAAAAAAAAAAAGAGTCAAGCATTAGTAACCTTTCAGACTTGTTCTTTGGGCATCCAGAAGCGACTCAGGTTTTTCTTAAAATGCCAACAAATCTGAACAGTGTGGAGCTGAAAATGGCACAGACTATTCACAGAGGCATTTCAAAACTGCAGACTTGACTGATATTTTGTCTAAAATAGTTCAAAACAACTAACTGCGAGAGTCTGCCGGGAGTACAGACAGAGAACAGGCAGATCATTGTGGTGAAATATTAATATGAGAAATCTGAACAGAAAAAGACGAACGGGGAAAACAATGTACGAACGTCAGAGAGCAGTCTAGTTTCTTCTAATTTAATTTATTGGCTCCATGTTCAAAGACAAAGCAAAAAAGGAATATTGCATTGATATCAATGTCTCAATTATACATCCATCGTCTCCTATGCTGTAGCTATCATTTATGTATCTTGAAAATAATAATGGGAAAACAAAAATGTAACACAGGCTAACTACTAAACAAAGCTGCATAAACACACACACACACACTTATACAAAGTCATTATAACAGATTAAATGCAAGATACTTTCAGCAGCACACACATTTTATTTTAGAGTCCAACAACCAATAACAAGTCAGTTTGTCTATTACTGAGTGTTGTTTTCTTAGAATGGGCAATCACCTGTGAACAAATTAACTTGCATCAAGATTTTTCTGGAATAATAACTGTGTCCCAATTCCGTACACAATATGAGCAAGATTTGACTGTGTAGTGCGTTCATGCTAGAAAAAGTGTCAAAATAAAGTACACTCAAAGCAGACAGCAGGCTAAATATGGCAGGTTTGTGAGCGGGCTGTTGATGCACACTATTCTTACACAATGCAAGTTTCAGTTTGATTAACTTCCCACGCCACACGTATGTTGATATTTTTGTATACCAACTGCTAAAACAGTATCACGATTGGTACATAGTGAATAGACTTGGCATGCAGTAGGGATTTGGGACACAGCTCGAGTGTTATATTTTAAGGCATTGTTCTGCCGTTTTCTGTCTCCTATCAGTCATCTTGGTAAATGCGCTTATTCGCTTCCTTGCTGAGTTAGATGAGGAAGATCAATACCACTCTCATTTCTGTCTAATACGAGACTGGACGGAGCAGCCAGTTAGCTTAGCACAAAGACTGGGAATAGGGGGAAACAGCTAGCTTGGCTCTGTCCAAAGATAAAGGAATTTGCCTCCCAGCACTAATTAACATGTTATGTCTCATTTGTTTGTGTGGTAAAAAATAAGCATATTTGCCAAAGCTTTGAACTATTGTTTTAAGACTATTGTTATTTTGCAGTGGACGTAGTGCTTTCTCAAAACATGGGTAGAATTAGTACCTAGCAGTATGCAATTGGGATGCCATTAAGGGCATCTAAGGGCAAGCTTGGATCCTGATGGGACTCCTAATTAGAGGTTTATTCAAGGTCTGCTGAAAAGGCCAACCACTTAACCCCATTTCTGTTCAAAACATGCAGAAATGGCTAAAACAAACTCACAGTGTGGTTAATTAGCATGGCCAAAATGAAGGCTATTACAGTGTAGATATAGGGCCAGACCACTACCACAAACATTTCTCGACTTTTTTAGATCCACCCCTTATGTGTATTTCTATTTTCAGGGTACAGGGTATTTTACAGAGTGAAACAATGGACAAAGGTTCATGGGGCATTTCTGCATGCATCTCTCCCTCTGACCGACTTGCACTTTTCCACAAACCATTTAACAAACATCATCCCTCTCACCTCGTGCGCGTCTCCTCATTTGCCCCGTGGCTCGCTCCTTCTCAACCCTCCGCGGCTCCCTTGTCTAATGTTACCCACTGTTCCCCAGACAGCACTAATTACTGGGGTGTATCCACATGGAGTGGGCACAACAGGGCTGTCAGAAAGCAAAACTTTACTTCTCTCCAGCTTCCTCGCTACACATTCAGATATGAAGCTGAGGGACTGTGTGGGGGACATTAGCGGGATGCCACGCAAGCTCATTTGTGCTTCTCCAGCCCCCTGGCACAGACTTAACCCAATTAGCCATTTTATAGTATCCCTGTCATGTGTGTGTGTGTCTGTGTGTGTGTGTCAGTCCTTCTCTCACACACAGGCATGTACACACGCACACACATTTACAAATATTCATAAAGGCGCACACACACACGTCTCCAAGCACAGATTCCAAATGAATCCTAGCTAATAACTACTGATCCATCTGCTGTGTGTGTGTGTGTGTGTGTGTGTGTGCGTGCTTTGCGCTGTGACTGTTCTAATCTAATGGATGAAATTGAATTGCAGTGCCCCAAGTCGAAATCACTCAGGCTAATGCGTTCCCGTCACAAACACACGCATGCGATCAGAAAGGCAATATGAGATAGCAAACGAAAAATCCCTGAATCATTCAAAGTCATTAACGACCAACAAACACAATGACACACTTTGATACCCACGATTACTCAGGTACACAGGCCTACGCTGCGCACACTCCTTCATGAGGCATTTGCTTCACACACATGCACACAGAGCAAACTTTCTACAAACAGCAGGATGTAAATGAGCAGTGTGGGCCCGCGGTGCGTGTTGCCATCATAATGTCAACAGCTGGATAATAGTTAGCATTTGTCACCATTACCATTACATTGTACTGAGCTGAAGTAGCTGTTGCCCCGCTGGTTGAAACCTCACAAAAGGGGGGAGTCTGCATGCACCTGCAGCGTGTGTGGATGTGTGTGTAGACGGGGGTTCATGAGACTGGAGATAATAGCCGCCTTTCTCAAAGCTTCCATCATAAACGAGAAAACAGCAGCCCTCGCATTGAGAAAAAAAAAACCCAAAAAACACATCCCACCTGTGCACATCCGAATGATGCTATGCTCAACAGGCTTAATATAAGCACCAGCTGAGACTGTGCATGGACAAAACCATTCACACACATACACACACACACGCTGACACACTGTGTGTGCAATGTTAAAGCCAGAATATCCTTTGGCTCCTGCGCTGTTCTGGCACAGCGTCTAGCAAAGCTTCTGATCATTACTGCACCCCCCTCGTTGCACCCAGACTTCAAAAGAAGCAGACCGCGGCTGTAGGTGTGAAGGCGTGTGTGAGTGGGCGTGCGTCTTACTTACAGCACAGTGCTTTCTGTAGTCTGCGGATCTTCATGGCTGTTCGGTATGCGGAGAATCTCACATTGTTCAAGTCCGCTACAGGCAGGGACAGAGAGAGAGAGAGACAGCGAGCGAGTGACAGAGAGAGAGATCGAGAGAGAGAGAGAAGGGGGGGATGAAAGGCAGATGGACAAAAAGAAAACGGAGGCAGAAAATCAGAAAACAAAGTGCAACAGAAATCTGCCTACGGGGCCACATAAGCAGGACCTCTGTCTTCAATGAAAGCCGTGTTTTTGTTAGTTACTGTCTATGGCGCTGACCGAGGGGAGGGGTGGCTAATGTGGACTGTGTAATTAGGTTAGGAGTTCTGTCTCAGCGGGGGCCGGTGCTATTTGTTGAACTGCAGGCCTACAGCAAATGCTCCCAAAGTTTCACAGCTTATTACTTATCCGGCTGCTCATTAAAGAGCGGCCATCCTGACCACCCCACAGTCCCTGTTGGCACGCATATGGATATTAACAGGGAGCAGGAGAGAGAGCGAAAGAATCCAGGGTGCAATTTCCATCAAGTTAAAGAGTAAACTCACTAGTGACCTGCTGTAAGCGGTGCTCACAAGTTGCTTCGGTGAAACTGGTCCCTGGTCCTTTAAAAAGCCAGTACGCTGCCATAAAACAGGCTTCATTAATTAAGGGTCAGTTCAACCAATTTAGGAAAAAAAAAAAACTTTTAGGACTAACATCTAGTGGTATCTGGTCACGTAGATTGTTTTGAGTTTATTTGCCCAACATCTGAAATATCTGTCTATGAAATGTTTGCCTCCATCCCAATACAACGGCAGTGAACGGAACTGTGTTTGTGGTGCTCACAGCGCTGGCAGATTACATTTAAATAAATGTCAACAGCAACATTTCTTTTCAGAATAAGCAGCCTCATTGCTCACGATAACGTACAGGACACACCGTGAAAGGTTTTCTTGGCAGTGTTTTCAGATGAAATTCTATAAAACAGTTGTCCAGAGTGACGGGAACAAGATGTGGTTTAATTTCTCAGATTTTTTGTTTTAATATGGTGTTTTAAAGCACCACAAATTAAATTCAGCAGTTGTTATGGGGGTAGAAGCAGAAACCTCAGAAACAGATTGTGCAATATCTTAAAAGAATGGGCACACAAAACCAAACTATTTGCATGACCTCATATCAAGAGGTAAGAAAATGTTTCTTTGTTTTTTTAACAGATAAACTGGCTAACCATTAATTAGATCTGTGGGCCTAGATTTTTTAAAGGCCTGAAGATCACCCTGTATGATCGTGCATGTTTCTTACCTAATGACTGGTAGAGCTCTGTCATCTTTGGATGGTCCCAGCAGGTCGTCTGTGTCTGGTGACTGAAAAGAACAGAGGAGAACCATTAGACTCAAACACAAAGAAGCTGACACACAGAACAGAACAGGAGTCAAAGATGTCAAAGAACACATACAGATACTGACAAACACTTTCAAGTCTTAACACAAGCGAACAGAAAAACACAGACAGACAAAACTACCTCGAAAGCTAAGGTACACAAAAACATACATACAAAATAAAGCACACAAAAACCTGGCAAAGGAACACACACACTTGGGATTGCACACAAGCTGACATCACTATTATCATCATCATTTGGCGTGTGCAAACATTGTTGATGGCTTCATTGCCAACTCTTTTGTTATCGCGCACAAATTGGGGGGCGGAGTCCTTCACAAATCCTAAATCACACAGAGAAACCAAAAAAAGCTCCACTAAATGAAACAGCAAGCAAACACACACACACACACACACACACAAACAAACAGATATATACTGTGAATCTCGCTCATCACCACAGGATGTGCCTTTCAAAACACCAGGGGACATAAATATAAGGGGACCAAGTCTCAACTCCCTGTTTACATTTCAGCCCCACAAATACACACATACACACACACAAACAACATGAACAAACCACATATATTGAAAAACCAACACTAAAAATAAATAAAATAAGCGCCGGCTGAAACTGATCAAACATGGTTGCCTTCACACACAGTACAGCAAAGACTTTTTTCATGCTGCAGCTGCCAGTCGGTGCATCTATTTGAGCTCTGCTGGCCGTGATGCGACTGTGCGTGTGTTTGTCAAGATGGCACCTGACTGGCTCAGATCTGTGTGGAATGTTTGAAAAGATTTCTGGAAGACGGTTTTTGAAATAGAAGTCTGGTTTTGAATGCAGAGGCTCCCCTGTGGTTTCTGCTATGGCTCGCTCTCCGCTGACAGGCCGCAGGAAGTGAGGTCGAGCGCTGACAGAGAACTGAGGCGGCGGAGTGGACGACAGGAGCCCTCCTCGTACACAGATGTTCATGACTATTCAGTGGCTGTACAGACTGATGAACCCTTTCACACCTGCACAGGCAATGCTAACGCCCGGACCTTGCCGTGTTAAGGACGGGCTCGTGTTTTATTTAGATGGAATACAAACAGCTTGCCTCAAATGACAGAAGGTTTCAATTAATCCAATTCAGGGGATTTGCTGCACACGAAACAATCAACTAGGAGGAAGAATACTGGCTATCAATTCTCCGATAGTTATCGTCATTAAACATTCCTGTCATTGAAGGGGACGTCGGAGGCAAGACAGAGCCAGCACAATGCAGGGACACACAATCAAGTCACTACACAAGGAAAAAATCTGTGTCGTATTTATGCACACGCACACACGCACACACTGCAAAAGGTTGGGCAGCATTTCATCAACAAAAAGATTAGGGAGCTTGTGCTTATATCCACAGCTCATGAATGCCATAATGAAGAAAACTGAGTTGTCAGGTTCAGCTGTCCTCAATGCTTTCCCCTTCAACACATTCCCTTTGTGATGCCTAAGCAATCTTTCTGTTGTTCTGTAGGGGGGGGGGGGGGGCTACAAACTGGCGACACATTTACTACAAAGCTGCTACCGTTTAGATAGCACAGCAGGAAACATTCAAAGGCAAGAGGAGAGGCATCAGAGAATATTAAAGAGCAGGGGACAAAAACAGATTTTCTGGCAGATAATTCAAAGCTTCTTGGAGAAACATACAGCAGTGCATCCTCGGTGAACCTCAACCCAGTCTGAGGTCTTCCCACTGCTTTCACACCTACAACTGGGTTTGTGTTCACACTGGCTTTCTACAAAATGGACTAAGAGCTGAAAGCTTGAAGTCATATGGATTTATATTATACCACCCTTTTCAGGCGGTCCTGGTCTGCTTGTTTAGTCCGCAACAGAGTTCAATTTGACAGCTTTAACAACCAGCCTTAATGAACTGAACCGAACGGGCAAATGCAACAAGAGTTTCTTTGAACTGGCTTCGAACTGGCTGTGAAAGCACCATATAAAACCACCTCAGTCTAGAGACACGTGCACAACCAATATATATTCTATGTGCCCAGTTTTTTTAAATGTAATGATTTGCTGTTTTTGTCTGTTTTACATGATTGCGATTGAGTTATATGTTCAGTATTTCGGACTGCTGATCAAACCATGTGTAGAGCTGCTCTGGTTTCTGAGAACTTGTCATAGGCATTATACACTGTTTTTTTTACATTTTATGGGCTAAACAATTAATCAAAAGATTAACTGATAAAGAAAATAATTGTTAATTGCGGGGGTAGATATGACACCACACTGTGTCTGACAAGATAACAGACAATGGACACTCATAACTACTTTTCTTGTGCATGTATCTCCCAAGTAGGAAGTACCTTCTCGTCTTCTGCAAATTCAACGCAAATTAAAATGGAACGTGGCCTGTCATCAGAAATGAATGGTGGTTTTCCTGATTTTTCAGGAGGTGGGTAACTAAGGGAGACCGTCTGGGGATGAAGCCGCTTTGGTCTTGCGCAGTGCATGTGACGTTGTCCTTCATAAACATCATTAAATGACATCCCAGAGTAAGCACCAACAAATCAAATGGGGTCATGGAAGGGGATACTGCAGAGAAAGGATTAAATTTATGCAGTCACTAGGGAACTGTGAGGGTGGAAAATAACCATATAAAATGTGTTTTTATGAGATTTCTGTCTCAGCAAGCAAGCAAAGCAAGGCTGCTGAAACCATCTGACAGAAATGCACGATCTGACCCTCTCAGACTAACAAATCGCCACAATAATAATTAAGCTTATCAAAAATAACTGCTATTTCTCTTGATGTTTTCTGTGTAGCATTGCCATTTCCTGCTGCCACGGAGTCAGAACAGAAAGTTAAAGTGTTATTTCTAATTACACATGTCTTCTCTGCTGCTCCAGAATGAACCATAACCACAATTTCCCACTACTAGTGACCGTCTTTCACACAAAAGGACAGAAAAAGATCAGAAATGTCAACAACAAGATCCCTCTGGGATACGTCAACCCCTCGCCCCATGGTCAAGGATGGACCACGGGGTGGAAGTATCTCATCAAAGAGTTGGCTGCAGACCAGCCAACACTTCTGCACTGCACACTTCTCTTTGCTGCTGGGAGTTTGTCACTGTCACACACTGAGAGCGCGTCATGAATAACCATGAGTGTGCAGATGAATGATTACGTGTGTATCTGGGTATCCAAAGACACAGAATTAGTCAAATATCTGAGAGGAAGACTTCAGGAGCCTTTTTTTTTCTCCCGTGACAGCAACCTGCCAGACTTATCAAGAAGAGTCTGTGACAGGTGATAAGTGCCTGCATTCACCACCTGACATCTCCTGTCTTTGTCTCTGGCTTTCACCTCTCCTCCTCTAGCCTCTTTTCTGCTCTTAAAACATTAACCTCCCAACCAAAGTTTCAGTATTCTACTTTGGAAATACAGTTCAAACTGCTTTGGATTTTGCCAACATAAAGACACCCTGAGAAGGGGATGCATTAAGTCCATTCATGTATATAAAGGTTGTCTATTCTGTTGCGTTTGTTTCCTGACAAAACACAGACAGACCGTATATCCAGAAAAGCCTTGGAATGTCGAGGAGACTTTCTCTAATGTTTGCAGAGATGCAGTCGTGCTATATTTCCTCTCAAAAAGCTTACAAGGCATGTGAGACCCCCCCCAGAAGTGACAGAATGGGCGAAATGGGGCAGCATGTGAGTCTGCCAGCATGAGGTGGCAGGCACAGCCCTTGTGTGAAGCCATTTGATTCCCCCCCCAAATATGTCGCTTCAACTCCTCACAACAGGGGGTGGACAAGGCGCAGTTTTAATCAGGGGCCCTTTGTCAGCGCAAAGAAAAGAAGCAGAGTATGAGAGGGGATGGAAGAGGAGATGAGGAGGAGTTTGGGGAAATGAATGTGCCAAAAACTGATGCGGGTGTCCCAAGGATGTCAAGGCACTGAAAGCGACCTGTGATTAGTCCTGGAGATGGATTTAGAGTTCAGAGTTTTCAAACTGCAAATTAAGTGGGTATGTGGGGTGAGTGTGGGCCAGCCTGTGTGTGTGTGTGAGGAAGGATCGCAGAGGGCAGCGTACAGCAGACTCTCTCCATTTTAAAATGAACGAAAAGCAGCACACTGAGGTTAAAGTTGAAGGTGGATCAATTGTTTTCTTTCAGTTTCTGAAAGGCAATATAGGGTTAATGTAAAAGCTGCCGCGGTCCAACCAATCTAGACGGAACATATGGTGTGTGTGTGTGCTCACAGTAGGTCTGTGTGTGTGTGTGTGTGTGTTTAGCGAGTTTGAGCTCGGTTCCAGTTGCATTTCATATGCATCTTCAGGTGAAGGTAGGATGTTCCTTGCCAGCAGGAGGATGTGCATGTCTATATGTGTGTCCAGTGCATATATGTTTTGTTTGTGTGAGGGGGTGGATGCAGGTTCATCAGCAGGACACATCTGTGATCACAGGCTGTTGTTGACTCTAAATAAGCCTGTCGTCTGAGTCGTTGCCTCTGGTCTAGTCTAGTCTGGTCTGGTCTCTGGCTTTCATCTCTGATCCCCCTCTAGTGCCGAGATGCAGGCGCAGGTGTCCCTCCCCCTTCTCTCTCCGTCTCGGTCCCATTCTTCTCCATCTCTGTCTGCGTCTTTATCATCCGTCTGAAAACGTTTTATCTTGACCTCCCTCCCAAATTAACTCTGAATTTTCAATATGATTCAATGAACTGAATCGATGTTTTTAGCTTGCTGGCTTTATGTTGCGCCAAAATTTTATTAAGTTTAACCTATCGCTGCGAAAAGACTAGACCTGTAAATCTTTATAGCTAAAGCTTTTATTGTGGGCTGTTCTGTGGACGATGGCACAAAAAATGGCTAGTTGACAATTTAACTGAGACAGTGACATTTTGACTCAGGGTATGAGGTCGATTTAAAGGGTCAGCCCTAATATTACACCCATGTTATCATCCTAAATCACAAAGTAAGGCTGTAACAGTGTCTCAAACAAAACGAGAGAGAGGACCAAAGAAAGCAGGACTGATAAAATGATAGCTGGAACTGCAGCCTAAAGATTTTTCTAACCGCCAGCCAAAAATGAGGGTGAATTTAGGTTTGGTGAGTCAGCACATTACTGACATACAGTTACATGATTTATGGATAATGAGGTCTGTTACACTTTTATGTCAAACTGACATTACCTTTACAGCAGGGAAGCTGTCTTGGTTGCTACCAACACAGATCTCCTCTCTGCCTGTTTAAAAAGAAACCTGCCGTATCTGGTGATCTGGGCAAAATTAGAATGGGAAGCAAGATGTCAAGCTAAAGTTGTTATAGTCACTATTAGAACAGTGTGGTAAGTTGGCCTGGGATTCAGCCAGGTATTATCTATTCAAAGGGAGGTGCTAATGTTGGGCTGAATGAGAAATGTGCAGGTGAAACAGCTTGAATTTTAATACACACACACACACACAGACACACACAGGAGCAAATCTGCAGAACTAAAGCTCCTAATTGGGAGTGAAATAAATGATGTACGTGCACAGAATATATTAGCTATGTGATCATTTGTGAGTTATCTATGTGATAGGTCACCAGAGGGCAGAACTTTAATGTGAAAAGGTTGAGAATTCTTAAGTATTAGATTCTCCGCAGAGCATTTTTTGAGATGAACATTGTTGAATTGCAAAATCAAAAACTCAACTCCATCTGCACCATCCTGCCCACATTTGGGTCTACAACAAGGAGGATATAGCAGTTGAAAATCTACACAGTTGTGTATTTTCCCTCCAAACGTGGCAGTTAAAGTAGTCAATGGTCATACGAAACTCCATTCTGCCTTGGTCTGATTGCATTAACCTGCATGACCTAGAGGGCATGGCCCATAAATTAATCATAAGGCATATTCAACAAGGAAGTCTTTTGCCAATATTTTTTACAAACTTGCACAATCTACAGGTCTCCAGTGGCTTGAATCTCAGTTCGAGGACAACCTCCCAACCAGGAGATCAAGACTCCCACATTAGTCACAAACTGAATACACGGAATACAAAAAAACAAACAAAGCATAACTCTGCCAAACAAAACTCTGTTCATTATTTGTTAATTTTTCAGACTTTTCTCAAACCTTTGCTTAAAAAAAAAATATACTGCATAGTTTGACCTCTTCAGGGCCTGTAATAATTAGTCAACTAAAATTGCCAAAGGCAGGAAAATCACTCGCATAACTCCCAATACTCTCAATACAACCTGGAAACCATCAATAAAGAAGGTGGGGAAACATTGCAAAAGAACAAAGGAAGTGTTTTCAAAAGCAGCTCCATTTCTACAGACAATATCCTGACTGCTTACCAGTGTACAATAACAATTGACACACGGCAACAAACACACATAAATGCATACAATTGATACAGACACAAAGATGGCTATAAATGCAATTTCTTGCCACTTACTTGATGTAATATGGAACCTTATTCTGGGAAACTGCACGTTGCCAAGGGAGCTGAACTGAAGCTGCAGAATGAGAGAGAGAGAGAGAGAGATTTGGTTTTGTTTTTTTGGGGGGGTTCTTGTGCTATTCGTACATTCTTTATATTGTACTTGTCAACATCCATTACGTGTACAGTGCTTTGGCAATACTGCATTTTGTTATGGGCATGCCAATATAGCTACAGTATTTGAATTTTGAGAGAGACAAAGAATCAAGCAGTCAAAATCGAAATACTATCTTACTAAACAGTTTTACCATGAAGTACTGCAATCCATTTAGGGTTTGGAGCTTGACTTGAAATAATTCTCACATCTAACACTTCCATAATAACACACTGTAGCCTAGCTACGTAAGGGAGACTCTTACTGTGCATGAAATCGAGTGGACAAAGTAAATGGTATTGTTTTCTCGGCAGAAACCATGAAAGGCAAAAGAAATAAAAAAAACTGTTGATACAAAGACAGCTATAAATACTGACGGACCAAGAAAGTCTTAGAAATGACAAGCTGATACCATGTTAAAACCAGCGAAATATAAGACTTGAGAAGCTCTCAAGAGCAATATGGTGCAAAAATGTTACTTGATTTATCGCCTGCACAATTTCCCTCCTCCTTGACACAGCTCTATGCTAAGATAGAGAGATGAAAAGACAGTAAGAGAAAGAGATTAAGCGAGATTGGGAGATATACGAGATGGATAGCGCACGATAAGGACGCAGTACTTTATTGATCCCTGGGGGAATATTAAGCTACTAGTGTAATGAGAGCGAATGTGTGATGGAGGAGATAGTGTCATGGTGCCAGGAAGATGAAAGAAGAGGCAGAGTGCTGTTTTGTCTGGTGCAGTTGCTGAGCTCTCAGCGGGGCCTGCTTGGTAAATTCATGTCTGTTGGTGACACAGCACGGCGGCCGAGCTTACCACCTGCTTTGAATCACATGCCGTCCATTTTGTCTCCGTGTCTGACAGCCAGCAAAGCAAATCAGGTGAACACTAATGGCTGTATGATCATAGAAAGG
>JAVQJF010006859.1:0-25829 GCA_036023855.1 Gadopsis marmoratus
GCCAATTTATTAACCAAAAACGCTTCAAAATGATCAAATAAGTTATTTGTCAAAATTTATCTAACCAAATGTACACACCCACAACACCCCCCCCCCCCCCAACTCCACACACATACTAATAAACTTGATTGATTTGGTACATTAACCCCCCAAAAGTGCATCCCAATCTTCCGTAATAAGGATTTTTACCCAACTGTTGACGGCGTTTCACTTAATTTCTCCACTTGGTTTCCGTTTCTCTGCCCCCAACGTCGACATGACGCAGGCTGAGCATGTGGCGCCGTAGTCCAGCCCAAGAGGCGCTAACCGAGTTAGCTGCTAACCCAGTTAGCTGCATGTCTTCGCCTGGTCACGAGCTGCTAATGTAACGTCAGTCGTGAAGGCGGCAGTCGACATTTTATTCTCCGAGGGTCGAGACGCACACTGCGGCTTTAAAACGGTGAGAATTCAACCACGACAAAATGGGCATAAACCAAAAGGCACCGTGCTTAAAGTAGCAAATGCGGTGCAGCTAGTAACGTTACAAATAGGGTTTCTTTAGCGTGTGGGGATATATGCTAAGCTAACATACAGGCTAGCTAGGCGCGCGGCGTGTTTAGTTGAGGCGTCGTAAAATCACGTTACGTAACTTTGTTGCCGACTAAAACCCAAAATACAGTGACGCATACGCGCCAACTGTTCGCCACTATTTATTTAAGTCTGCTAACGTGGCTAACGGCACTTTTCGTCGGATGTGCGGCCAACGAAAGTAGCGTTGAGCTGCGACGCCACGATGTGGCGCATGTGCCGTGGCTGTAGAACATGACGGGTGCGCGTCGTTGTGAAGTATTTCGCGGTGGGAGTTGTTGCTAACGTGGGCCCGTTGATACCAGCCAAACACACGCGATGCAAATCCGCACTTTGTTTTGTAGGCGGCGGTAGTTTGGCTACGCAAACAATCCGTTACTGGTTGTAGCCCAACGCTCCAGGCAGCTGCCGCGTTGTGGCCACCAAGTGCTGGTCACCGTCGTAACGAACGTTTAAGCTGCTGTAAAAACCATCGACAAAGGAGCAACATTTCCACCCGGTTCATGCTCCTCTTGGAGCCATAGAAATGTATTCGAGGCCGGCGGCTGGCAGTCGTTTGTAAAATACACCACAGATTTTCTGTCGCTCGTGTCTAGCCACGTCAGTTATTACATGATGGTGGCATGCACTCATATTCCTCACACCGAGGGCCGAATGCGTCCCAACATCATTTGGAGGCTGGTGATGACCCGGTTCTACCAACGACTTTGTAAGAGCTTATCTTCTTTGCAGTCACAGCAGCTGTGGGCACCGCGTTATGCCAGTGCATTTATGGGGAAAGATTTGTTGATGCGATACTAACTTGGACTGGTGAAAGGCAGCAGGATGCCGCCTATTAAATGTATGTGTCCTGGGATCATTTAATGATTTCTGAGGACTTTCATAGTTGATGGAATGTTAAGAAAACACTGTTTATTGTCAACCTATTGATAGAAATGTCTCCTTTCTTTATTGAGGTTATATCCACTTTTGAGAGCTAATCTTCCGTATAATTTAGTCACAATCTCTACTTTTGGTGTTGAATTTGATCATAAAGCCCATGTTCTGTGCAGACGAAGAACACAATGAAGGTTACAGGATTGCTGCCTAAGAATAAGAGAGGAGGCATGAAGCCTCCACATATGTTTTCTAGTGATTTTGGAGTTATTTAAGGTAAACCTAGCTTCAAGAACAGCATGTGGTTAAAAGAAAAACAAAAAAACACTGAACTTTTTGGAAGAGTCAAAATAAATGAGCTTTTGGAAAATATGACCCTGATTCTATGGTAGCTGTCTAAATAGGCAAAATGCAATGAGACTTTATGTTCCCTGTGGTTTCTGGGCAATGAATTGTCACAAAATCCATGTACTGAGTGAGATGGAAAATAAACTTGTTAAATATTTAATGGTGACACTGTTTATAAATGACTTTAAATACTGTATATCTTTGGCATTTCTGTACTGCAATGTCTAGTTATGTATCGGTTGCCATATCTGTCGATAGGGTGTACCTACCTGTTATAAGCTAATATCAGCCACGACAATGTATCTGATGATAGGAATTTGTGCTTTCCCTACTTACATGTGAAAACACCAGGGGACATTGCACATTTCATAAATATATTTTACTGGAAGCTGCAGGCTTCATTAAGGTTCAGCTTTATGCTGTTTGCTTCTTGGTATGCATCATCTTTTCCTCATTATTCCCAAACATTCTCAGCCGCATGTAATAGACACAATGCATGTGCATAATGCAGCAATTTAGGCTCATGCCTGGTTTATGTTAGGTGTACATGCTTGTACCACCCTGTATTATTGTAGATACGGCTACTCAAATAGTAATCCCTATTATTAATTCATTGGTAGCAGGGTTCGTCACATCAAAGAAGTTGCAGGACAGCCTTGTGAATGCATGCAAGTTTCCAAAATGAGAGTAATGGTAATTTGGATTTAAGTCAAATCAATGGGTCATGGTTTTAATTGAGCCAATAGAACTGTGGTACCAATAATCTTGATCTCTTCTCTTCCCTTAGTGACGCAGACATTCCACAATGGTGAAAATATTCATCGGGAACCTGTCACCAGACACCACATCAGATGAACTTCGTTCTCTCTTCTCCCAATATGGCAAGATTGCAGAATGCACTATTGTCAAAAACTTTGGCTTTGTGCACATGGATGACAAAGCGGAGGCCGAAGAAGCCATACGCAACCTCCACCATTATGAGCTAAATGGCCAGCCCATGAATGTAGAATTGAGCCGTGGCAAGTCAAGAGGATCCACTAAACTACATGTTGGCAACATTGCCTGTACCAACCAGGAGCTGAGGGCCAGGTTTGAGGAGTTTGGCGCTGTGTTGGAGTGTGACATAGTAAAAAACTATGCTTTTGTTCACATGGAGCGAATGGAGGATGCCATGGAGGCCATTAATCAGTTAGACAACACAGCTTTTAAAGGTGAACTCTTGGGCTGGGCTTAATGGGGAGTTTACCTTTTGTATTAAAGATATAGTATCAAGAATATTTAACTGTGTTCTTGTGAATTAATAGGTAAGTTATGGATGCACCCCAGGTGAGTAAAAAGAAAGGTGAAGGGATAACGGTAAGCTTAAGAAAGTAAGGCAGGACTTTAAAGCTGGTATCCGTAATTGAATCCAAATATATTTATAAAGCACATTTAAATACCACAAGTGTTTTGCTGTAACAATCAAAAATAGAGTTTGTGCATTTGCAGTTGTAGTTCCCAAACTCCTCTGTGCTTCAAGCTTGGTCTTGGGACAACCAGAAGTAAGTGGTCAGCAGACCTGAGTGACGTGTGGTTTTAAAAGGTCAGAGACATAGGCTGGAGTTAGCCCATTAAATGATTTAAAGGCAAACAATAAAATCTTAAAATCAATCCTAAAGCCAGCTAACTCTGCTTTTTCCTCTTAAGAGATGAGCTGCAGCAATTTGGAACTGCAAGTGTGAGGGAGGCATGGCATCAACATAAAGGGCAGTCAAGTTGGGTCTTTAAAAATCACTAAATGATTGAAATGTCACAGGTAATATCCATCTGTATGGTGAACTGTTGTAAAACGGGCGGGCACCTGCTGCAGTCACACTTGTTCTAGTTGTTAATGCAAGTAGTTTAATACTGTGCACATGACGACATTTTCGTCACATGGACCCTCGTTGCTTCGTAGACCAAGCCTCCAGGAAGTGCACCAGGCTTTGAAGCCAATTTGACATAGTGGCCAAACCGAGTAATTTCAACTTCCGAGTCCGTCACGTGATGCACACTGTCCCCAAGATACTTTTTCCCAGAAAATAGTAAATGCAGGCTTAACAGGAAGCTGTTTTGGAGGGTTGCAGGTATGTAGATATTAAGTCTATTATCTGTTCCGCTCCCCCGAGCGGAAGGTGGGGTAATGCACCTGGATGCCAACCGCCGTAAAACAAGAAGACTTTTTCCCACAGACTTACATTGTAAAAGAGACATCTGTCAGCACTTAACACTTAAATAGCCCTTATTTAAATCATTATGCCTTAAAAGTTGTAGATTCACTGACAGCCAAATCCAGAGTAACAAAGTGACTGTTCATGCGAGTTAGCACGAGACCGAGTGGCTGAGAGGCGGGGTTAAAGGAATGCTTTTAGTGCGCTTGCTCTATGGGCCGCACGATGTGGAAGCTATGCGGAAGATCCAGGTAATTTGATACCTGGAAGTTGAACTTTATTGGCTTCATGTGCCACTGAGCTACATTCATAGGAATGAACTTGGCTCTGCCACCAACACTGTATCCACTTCTCTTTATACATCCATGACACAGACACTATCATTTTAGCTGGTAAACTTTACTGACTTATTTCAAGTTCAGAACTAGCTGATTCCAGGGCACGAGCATGCCTACGTGTAACCTTCCACGACAACTCTGACGTCTTTGCTGTTTGCATGAACATCATTTGTTACCTTTTGCTTCTGCGGGTGGAAAGTTACGGATTTCAGCTTTAATAACTATATTTTAATACTGAGATCATAGGCCATGTCTTGTTATTTTTTGGAGTATAATGCAGGTTTTTGTATTTCAGGCAGAAAATGTCAAATATATTATCTAGAATAAATGCAGGCATAAGTCCTTATTGAGTCTTTTCTTTTTAAGGCAAACTGATGAGCGTGAAGCTTTCGACTAGCCGCCTGCGTACTGCGCCGGGAATGGGAGACCGATCGGGTTGTTATCGTTGCGGGCAGGAAGGCCACTGGTCCAAAGAATGCCCTCTAGACCAAAATGGCTACCACAGAAACGGCTCAGAGCCAAAGTCTGATGGATACGATGCCTCGAGTTTTGGCGGGCGTGGTCCCAACAGGGGTTATCATCCGGACTTCAGTGGCGATCCAGATTATGGTGGCGGCTTTGCTCCTGTACATGGTTTTTCCCGGGGTTCCGGTCACAGCAGCAGCATGGCAGGGTACAGAAGGGGTGCAGGCTACGAGAGTGCAATGAGATACGGGCCACACCCAGGTTACGGCATAAGCGCTGTTGCTGATCATAGCATGGCTCGGATGTACGGCAGCGAGGCGGCATTCAGGAGCAACGGCTCACTCTATGGCGCGGTACCAGCCTACCCGATGCGACGGTCGCCTTACGAGGAAAGGGATCCGTACGGGGTCGTGGACTACTACGAGAAGTACAGGGCCAATTCTTACGGAGGCAGTTATTTCGAGGAACGTCGCGCTGTCCCCTTGCCTGCTCCATCAACATCCTCCTCCACACCTTTAATGAGGGAACGTCTGCCCCCCTCTAGCCTCGACCCATTCGAGTGTCCTCCCCTTCCTCCTCCACCAGCCCCAGTCGCATCATACTACGCACGTGACCGGAGTCCGATTCGGAGAGTCCCTGCCGAGGCAGATGGATTTGCATATGAGCGTTCGCGCCTTTCCCCAGTGCCCGCCCTCCCAAGAAGTTCTACCTATGAGCATCCGCGGGATCCCGGCGCCGAGCGGCCACGCTATACATTCTAATCCTTGTCCCACATAGCCAGCTGTCTGACATTTAGTGGATAGGATAGCCTAAGTGCCATTGGAATCACTGAAAACTAAACATTTAAACAGTAAATCTCATTGGTAATATTAGTCAGTCCTCTGTGTATGTGAGGCAGGTGGGGAGTAACAATACGGTTAGAATAAAACTTGCCAATCATAATAGCCAACAAGTTTCAATGTGGATGGTTGAATGCATTCACATTATGCTATGATCTCATTCCAGGTCATACTTCGAAATGCAGTACCTGTACAACTAATTCCCAGTTGACCACCTTTCATTGTCCTATATACATGTTGTGGTATTCGTGCAGTTCTGAGATGACTTAGTCTAAGTGGGGAAGTGCAGATACTGGGTCTATCTACAACTTGGATGACTATTCCTGATGCTGTAAGAACTGAAATGTTGCCCCTCTCAAAGTAGCTATATGTTCATATACTATTTAGGCTCAGTTAAAAGAATCAAATTAGTGCATGGTGCATGTTTTAAAGGTGAGTCTTAGGGTTATGTTAATTCAATTTAATAATTTTTTTCAGCAGCATTTATTGTGTTACTATGTGCATTTTAGTGTATTTGTGTAAGTTCACATTGTTACTCCATATGTGAAGCAATGGCTAAACTAATTTTTTTTTACTATATAATTCATCATCTACATTGTTTAACCTGTGGACTTTGTCACCCCTGTACCAAATATGGATCTGCACACTGTAAAAAAAGGTTACACTTTTGTATTTGGGTTATTTCAATTCTTTGGTGAAATTAATTTGAGCTCTTTTTTAAGGTGCATTGTGATCATGTTTGTCAGTTTGACCCATTACTTACATTAGATAGATTTGTCATTGCTGTGATAAATATGAGGCTTCACATTTTGAGCATATGTTGTAGGTTTATAATGAAAATGACTTCAGTTGCCTGTACCGTCTGTCTAGCTTTCTAACTATTAGGTTCAAATTAAAATCTGTTTGTCTAAAGCCTGAATATTGTGACCTGTGTGTTTGTTGGTATACTGTGAAATAGCAGTCGCATGAAAGTTGAACAGTCAATCAAAAATATAAGTTTGAGGTCGACCACATTGGTAAAACTTCATTCACTTAATTTGCCAGAAAAAAGGGAAGGCAGGAGAAAAAGCATTCACACATAAGCAGCTTGTGTTGCTGACCATAGTCGTGGAAGTGTAGGACACAATGACGAGATAAAACATGCAGTAAAGCAGGTTAGCGTTAGACCATCAGGTAAAATAACGTCCTACTCATTTGGGTATCAATAGCCACATTTCAGCATTCATATTGGCCAATATATTAATATTTAAAATTGTAGGTAACCACGAATTACAATTTAGAGATCTGGAGCGAGACAGTGTGTGGGTGATGCTTCCCCACTTGCTCTAAACACAATTCTTCCCGTGTTGAATTTGATTTGCGCTGGCGGCATACAAAGTGTCTTCAAATCGAATCCATACAGGCAGAGAACTTATTAAAGCATATTTTCATGCGAGTGCGTATTTTCACATTTGTTTTTTTTTTTTTAAATTTTAGTTCGTAAGATTTCAGTAACCGATGCGATTATTGGGGCTCGTTTGAAATATAACGAGATTGATAGTCATAAGAACCAATCCGTTTGCAGAATGAGGACACAGAAACAACTTCGCCTAATAGAATACGGCCTATGGGGAGGGGCTTGGTCTGGCCAATAGGAGCGTTTTATGCTTCAGCGGCTCAGCCCACGTAGATGTCATCAACCTTTGTGGTTTTCTGCTGGGCGCCATTTTGATTGAAGTAACGTGAAACGGGATTGTGGGCAATAGTTTGTACGATATTTTCTGAATTTAAACACATTTATACGGTAGTCGACTGCCATTTGACAGAGACTAAGTCATTCGAGTACAGCGAAAATGGCCACGGGAGCAAACGCAACTCCTTTAGGGAAGTTGCACCCTAGTATTGGCGCCAAACGAGGATTTGACGCAGGGCCTGGTGCTGGGAACGGGCTGATGCCAACACCGGGGCCGCCCGCATCCTTTCCCTCGCTCCAAGGGTTCCAGCCCGCGATGCCTAGCGCAGCTTTCCCGCAGACACATCAGTTCAATCCGGCAGCAGGTTTTGCGACCCAGGTCCAACAACAACCGGCTGCGGTGGTCGGACTGGCTAAACCAGGTAAGTCAACCGACCGTCCGCTACCGTTACACGGCATGAGCTAACGCTAGCCAGCTAACGTGGCTAAGTAACACGGGTTAAAGGCCCCACATCAAGCCGTGGCCTTGCACAAAATGGAGACTGTCCAGCCGACGTTATCAAGCGATTGATAACGGGTCGCTGACGCTGGCTGATGCATAACTTGCTCTGCATGCAGTGCACGCTACGCTGCGTTAACAATACAATGTGGGCTTTGTCTTTAACCCGTACAACGTTTACGTTAGCTTTCTGCGCCGCGTCATTTTATTGACAATGTCACGGCGAGCTATTTTTTTATTTTATTCTGCATCTCCAGTTACGTTAACCCCGCCAATTTCTCAATCATAAGGTTTTCACATGCGCATTGTTCAAATTTCGTAATCGATATCAATTTCACCGTAACGAACGTTAGATGATGAGCTACAGCAGAAGCGAACACTGCCACGAGGGGCCCCGCGGTGGCATCTATTGAAAGGCTCCTGTGTGGAACCCAGCTTCTTGCGGCTGTCTGTCTGTCTGTGGCCGCTGGCTCCTGCACCGAGAAGCCTGCTCGCGTGTAGTGGCGCTTGGGCGAACGTTTTCACGCGTCGCCCAGTAATGTCAGCGTCGACGCTGCGGCCAACGTGGATAATGTCTCCCGTTCTGTCTGCAGATTTCTGTCAGAAGAAATCGAGGAAGAAGAGTCGCTGGAGCAGCGAGACTCCTGATCAGAAGACCGTCATACCGGGCATGCCCACCGTCATTCCTCCTGGACTGACCCGGGATCAAGAAAGAGCCTATATAGGTAAATTTGTAATAAATAACTCTAGCTAATTAATGTTGCCATGTAACGTATATATGCAGTTTTGTTTTATGATATGTCTCATTGATCTGTTTGAGATTCTAGTTTTCTTACATGGTGCATACCAGTATTCATGTAAAGCGTGTGTCCTGTTTGCTGAATTCCCAACAGTTTGAGCTCTCTAAAGGCACCCACAAGATGTGACGTGCAAAAAGAAAGTCACAATCACACTTCCAATGTGTTCAAATACAGTATCGTTACTGTGTTGCATAAAATGGGAAATGTCTCATTTTGCTCCAACTGTTGAGACAAAGCAATTGCTTTATGATGAGCAATGACTATAACTTGATGATATAAAGTGTTATGGTTATTTCTCTTTAATGGAAGTAAAGTGGGTCTGCTATTTCTGTGGTCTTTTGGTTTGCATACCATTGGGCAGCCATTAGCAAGAAGAGTTTGAGATTAGAGGATTAAACGCCACTGCTTGCTGCTATCTGTCCCGAGTGGCAGCTCACTGCTCACTGTCTTGCTTGATCCCTTAAACATCATCAGTATTGTTCCTGTGCATGGAGGCGTTACTCATACTGTCCTAATATGCTACAGTTTGCGTCTGTTTATTGGTCTAAGTGTGAGCAATGCTGCTTCAATGGCAAATCAATTGACATTTAAAGTAGTCAACCAGCTGATTTTAGTGGGCATTGGTAATTGCGAAACAGTTGATCACTGTTATTGTGCTTAGTTTGGACTGATTTTATGAAAAAAATTATAAAATGATAGTATAATCATATGAAAGTTTTTAACCAAAAATGCCTTCCAGCAGCAGTGTAGAACCAACACTGCCTTCACGGGCCCTCAGCGGGGGTTCTGAAGCAGTCAATAACTAACAGTTATTGATGTTGTTCACTCATTGGTAATGGTTGTTGTTCTTTGGTATGGAAACATTCGTTTGTGCCCACCTTCCGTTGTCACACTTATCGTTTCCTTTGCTCATTCAGTAGATCCCCTTAAACAATCCAAGGGAAGCGTTTTAAGATGAAATAGCTGTGAACCACAATTCACAGGACCTGTATTCATCTCTATAATCCAGAGTAACGGTTTCAGTGTCCAGTGAAGCTCTGTGTTTGGGGGGTATTTCATTACAACTTTCATAACATGCATGGGATTACTGATTGATTTATTTTTTCATTGCCTCCTAAATGTAAGAATTGTCTGTCACTGCAGCTCCTCAGTGTTAGACCTGTGGAGTGCAATGAGTGACTGTGATCAACTTTATTTTATTTATTTTTTTAAACTGAAACGTGCAAAACAAATAGATCAGTCAGTGATTTTTAGACCCGATGTGTCCTCTTCAAATGCCAAAGCCTTTAAACAGAATATTCACCACTATGTGAAGCCCTGTCTTCATGGAAGAAAACCACGGCTAAGGTTTGAAATATGAATGGTTGCAGGCATTTTTAGGAATCGTGGTCTAGACATTTACTGATATGTTGCCATGTTGAATTATTGTTTAAGAAAAGCTTAGTCCTGTTTATCAATGGAAATGACCTCTAGAACATATTCATATTTGGTAATGTTTTTATGTCCTCAGATATGAGCAAATGGTGTCTTTAGAGTCTTACAGATGTTCATTTGATCTCCCTTTATTGTTTATTTAACAGACTCACCATTTGTCTTTACCTCAGTAATGTATGAGACCATGCTCTAATGTGCAGAGCCTTGTCTCTCTGATGTTTTTGTGGTAACCACATTTCTCTCCATCCTTGTTTTTCTTTCCTAACCTGAATTCTTCCAGTCCAACTGCAGATTGAAGACCTGACTCGTAAACTGCGTACAGGAGACCTGGGAATCCCTGTTAACCCTGAGGACAGGTTGGAAAAAGATTAAACCCATGAACAGTAACATTTTCTCTACCTTCTTGACTTTTTGGAAGACAAATGTTGATTTTCAGTATATATGTGGTTGTTAGCCTAAATCTCAGATTTCATAGTAGTATTAGCTGGCAGATGTAGCATTTAGTCAGCTGTAGACTAAATAAAGGGCAGTGTTTTTTAAAATTTGAGTTTTTTCCACATTGTCCAAGCTTAGTGGTAGAGTAGAATTGATCTACATTAATATCTTTTAGAATGCTCTGAGTGATCATCATTCCATCACCAGTATGTGTACACGAGTGTACATTTACAAGTTGTTTTTAGAGGTTTTGATATTTCTGCATACCTTGTTTTGAATTTCTAAGGGTACAGTTTTATAACTAGGTCTATTAAAATATTTTTTGTTAAGTAAAGATAGTCATTGATTTTTATATATTTTTTTTTTTTATAAAATACAAAACAACAATTTCTAGATCACCTGAAGTATTACAGCTTAATGTGATTAATACAGATAATATGTATTTTTAATATATTTTTACCCAAGACAATGAGATAGTGTTTGCAATTACATCTCTCTCACACACACACACACACACACACACACACACATAATTAAACGTGAAAGTTCGTTCTTTACTATGAAAACAGTAGTTTGACTATAAAAACCTTCACTCAAGGTCCACTTTCTGGCCTTTAACGAGATTTCAATTGAATGTCATGGTCATCTCCAGCACAGGAAGCTGAGCGATTATCATCCTTGAGTTTAGTAGATTTAGTCTCTCTGTTTCAGAGTGATGTAGTGAAACAGTGTTTCATGCTTGGGTAAAAACAAAAGAAACCTATGATAGTGTCCAAAGTGGAGCAGGGGGGCATGAATGCTTGGGCAACCCACTATATGCAGTTCGGTGTAAGCTGAGTTTTAGATATATTCCAGCCAAGACCATTTAGCAAGTCACTGCCAGAACAAAGATAACCGTCTTGAATATTTACATTTTTATAATTTTTTTATTTCTCATTTGACTTGACAGTTAAGTGGAGTCATTGCTTAAAATTTAGCCTTTTAGTATTTATGCATCATTCTTTCACCAACTGCTTGTTCTGTGTGTCTGATGTAGAGTGCTGTGACTATATCAGTACATATATATATGATGCATAACATTTAAAGATTTTCCTCTGAAACAGGTTTGGGTCAATACACCGTACTCCATATAAATTATTTTTATAGCATTGATTACTTAACATGTTGGCTTTAACATTGAAGTAGTTCAGATGAATTGGCTCTTTTGGAAAAGTTAGTTGGTAACTAAAGATTCTCACCAGTCCCAGCGCTAGGTATTGCCTTACCTTAATTGTTTTATTAATTTATTTTGACCTACTGGATATTATCTAACGTTTTGCCAGTGATGATTGAGCTCATGGCGTGTATGTAGTCCACATCATAACATACCAGTGACGAATAGGTTTTTGTCTTGGACTTGAGAAATGATTTCTTGCTGGTCATCTCTGGTTTTCCCGTAATGTGGCTTTAAACATTTCCACCCAGGGGGATGGGGGGCGTGTTCCAGTTTTCCCTCTGGACTCTGAAGTCTGGAAGAAAACTTACAGAAATATGTGTCTGGAAAAGCAGTGGCCATCTTGTAACATAGTTTCCCTAAGGCTCTGTTCCTACAGGAAGTGGCTTGCTCTCAAGCGTGTGTGAAGTTGACCGTTGTTAGCTAGAGTCCCTGTCGTCTGTGCACTGTATAGAGTTTCTCTTCATAATCAGACATTTTCACAGCAACCAAAAAGCTGATTGCAGAGCTGCAGCACTCTTATAAATCACTCCCTGACCTAGTGTGACAGAACCAACCGGGGCTGTTTCAGGTTGTCACCGTTGGAAGTTTGAAGCATAAAAGGAAAAACCTTTTTTTTTTTTTTCCCTCTTCATATCACATGGACACAAATGTGGCTCTCTGATGGGAGAGCTTAGGAAAAGGTGGATATCTAATCTTAATTCCTTTTCTCTAACCCAAATTACCCCACATCAACCTAACCCTTTTTCAAGCACAGAGCCTCCTTAATGCAGCAGCACAGGTTTTCAGCATCCAAGGGGGAGGTACGGACCTCTTCCCGCCACGTCAACACCAAGCAACTCTCAAAGCCAGCGTTTCTGTTTAGGATTACACATTTTGCTTTTGGTTTCTTTTTCTTACCTCCAACTTTCCTTTCTTGTAGGCCAACAATCCTGTATGCAGGTTTAGTTGTGGCCATGTATTTGTTCTTTTTCTCTGTGGTTGATGCCCCTACAGTGTATTGGGTTAATTACCATTATACAGCTTTGGTTGCCCCCTTTTTTACCCTGAACTGTTTAAAAGACTGGACCCTAGCCTTTTAAATGTCAGTGCAGAGTTCCTACATCATTTTCTTTTCGTTTGCTTTTGCACTGGCAATGAGTCACATAGCCTGAGAATTCTCTCAGTAGATCCAAATTTCCAAAACAATTTTTAAGATTTAAGGTTGTTGCTAAGACATTCTAAGACCCATTAACTCAAATTCCCACTGAAGATTTGAAATTCCTATGGTGTAAGTTAGCTGTAGGGAGCCTTTGTGATTGTTGGTGGCAGAGTTCCACTTCTAGAAAGGTATTGATGATGTTTTTCTTGTCTTTTGTCTGCCGTTTTCAGGTCTCCCTCTCCAGAGCCCATCTACAACAGCGAGGGCAAGCGGTTAAACACCCGCGAATATCGCACGCGAAAGAAGATTGAGGAGGAGCGCCACTCCCTCATCACCGAGATGGTTGGACTCAACCCTGACTTCAAGCCTCCTGCAGACTATAAGTAGGATTTACGGTTTCACTGATGATCAAATGGCATTAGCAAGATACAAAATGATTCAATATGACGATCCTATAAATCTTAAGCAACATTTATGTAACCTCCAAAGGTAAAAAAATAGAAAAGGACAGGTACATTTAAGAGCAAGACATCTTGCCGATTCTAGCCCTTTTCCAGGAGCATAGTCATTGTTATGGGTTTCATATAAAACATGAAAAATACAGTTGAAATGCAAGCAAAGCTTCAAATGGCTGTTGCTATTCTGTTTGTGGTTTTTTTTCGATTATGGGAAACTCCAGGTTTTAGGAGAATCAGAAAGCTGTTCATTTCTCCTGGTAAGTGTTTGTATTTGTTTCCTGCAGGCCTCCAGCCACTAGAGTCAACGACAAAGTTATGATCCCCCAAGATGAATACCCTGAAATCAACTTTGTTGGTCTGCTGATCGGACCACGGTAAATTGTTTTTAATGTTACTTTTGTGTTGCTCTCTGTAGTTTTAATAAGCAAGTAGATTAACAAGCAGAGTTAAGAGGCCTCACTTTCATGCCCTTTTCTTTCACCAGTGGTAATACACTGAAGAACATTGAGAAGGAGTGCTGCGCCAAGATCATGATCCGGGGTAAGGGTTCTGTGAAAGAGGGGAAGGTTGGCCGAAAGGATGGACAGATGCTACCGGGGGAGGATGAGCCTCTGCATGCCCTGGTCACTGCCAACACAATGGAGAACGTCAAAAAAGCTGTGGAGCAGGTTAGATCAACCTTAGCTTCCCTGATGCACACACACTCCTATTGGATGCTCCATCAGTGCTAAGTCCTTTAAACTCAAATGATCCAACCTGAAGACTTGGATCATTTATTTTTTCATGTATTCAATGTGTCTTTGGGATTGGACACTATGTACAGTCAATTAATGGTGGGAACTGTGTGTCCACAGATTCGCAACATTCTCAAGCAAGGCATTGAGACACCCGAGGATCAGAATGACCTACGTAAGATGCAGCTGAGGGAGCTGGCCAGACTCAATGGCACATTGAGGGAAGACGACAACAGGTCAGTGCAACGGGTCTGACTGCTCGAGCTTTATTCTCAGTTCAGTGTTGGGAGATCATTGGTGAAGACTATGGGTATTGGAAGAGGAATTTAGGAGCTAGTCTATTATGCTACTTAGCACCAGCAGACAGAATGTTCCTGTTTGTCTCTGTAGGATCCTTCGTCCTTGGCAGAACTCTGAGCCGCGCAGCATCACCAACACCACCCTCTGTACCAAGTGTGGTGGAGCAGGCCACATCTCCTCTGACTGCAAGTACACCAGGTGAGGATCAATTTACAAAAGCTGAAAGTCATTAGTTTCTGTAGTAAATCATTTTGTAACAATGTGTACTGTTTTGTCTGTGTAGCTCATTCGCTGCCCACAGAACAACGGGTGGCGAGCCTCCTCAGTCTGCCCAGGACAAGGCTCGTATGGATAAGGAGTATCTATCCCTCATGGCTGAGTTGGGGGAGGCTCCGCTTCCCACATCTGGTGGAGGACACTCCAGCACCCATGGAGGAGCACCTCGTTCTTCAGGACCCAACAATAACCAGCCACCACCGGTTAGTTGGCAGCACACACAAGTTCATACTCCTGTTGGTGTAGACATTGACTTAATGACTGATGACTGTTTGTGCAGCAGAACCGACCTCCTTGGATGAGCTCTAGTCCGACTGAGAACAGGAACTTCCATGGCATGCATGGAGGGCCCGGTGGCCATGGAGGACCCCACAGCTTCCCTCCCCCCATGCCCAGCATGGGAGGCCCCCCTATGCCCCCCAACCCCAATGGCCTCCCCCCTCCCTGGATGCAGCCCCCTCCTCCTCCCATGGGCCAGGGTCCAGGACATCACGGACACCCCATGAGTAAGAAAATCGCATTCCTTCCCAGTCACTCACACAGACTTGAAACGCATTGATATAATTCAGTGTGACTTTCATTTCCCGAGGACATGATTATTTATGATGTCGATAAATCTACTTGGAAATCTTCGGGGAAAAAAGATGCTTTAGGAGTTGTCTGAGAGTCACCAGATTTTTAAGTTTTCTAGAGTATCACAGTGACGGTTGTCTGTACATTCATGGACTGCAAAATACTGCCAACAGGAGCTGCTGATATGAATTCTGCATACTTAATGTCAGCAGTCAGCCAAAATGTAAACGGACTGTAAATGGGCTTTAAAAATGGGTCTCGAAAGAGAAAAGCTGTAGCTTACATTAAAACAGCCCATTTGATGAGCTTTCATTGGCTCCTGCTCTCCTGATGGCTTTTAAATACATTGGTTCCCAAACAGGTCATTTTTTTTATGGTATCAGCATGTTTCCATCCATCAGATTATGACGTGTGAATGAGCACGATATGAAATAGCTTTTACTACAGAACAAGGTTATGTTACTGAGACACCACCATCATCTCTTCAAGTGCTGGAAAGGTCTTGAAATGAAACAGAAGTGTGACCCTGTAATGAAAACTGTTAATGACTTCCAAGTCCATGTTACATTGACTTCCTAGCTGGTCAGTTTGGTGTTATACATGACAACAAATTCAAATCTGCAACAATCCAACTTTGGCTTTCCATGTAGGTCTGCTGCCACCTCCAATGGGCATGATGCCACCTCCACCTCCTCCCCCCAGCAACCAACCGCCTCCGCCCCCTTCTGGACCCCTGCCGCCATGGCAACAGCAGGCTCCACCTCCCCCTCCAACAAGCAGCATGGCAACCAGTACACCGCTGCCCTGGCAACAGAGTAAGACCACACACAAGTGGTGTCCAAAACCATTCCCTCATTCACCACTCAATCCACACACAGTTCTGTGTAGAGGACACAGTGAGCCGGATGGTGAAAAGATATTTAAGCAATACGTGGGACATTTTTAAATGTGTACATTACATTGTGGGATACCAAGTCCAATATACAGGCGGTAGTATTGTTTACTAAACATATAGTTCACTATGTAGTACACACAGGTACTGGCCAGACGACGTTTCTGTCCGGGGAATAGTACATCAGCTGTGTTGTTTATAGTTTCTCCCTAATAATGAACTGCATCGTGGTTGGTCAGGGCAGGTCAGCTGGCACTCCAATGTCTGGTTACAAAGCCTCACTTGTGTCTTATCGCATGCATGAAACTCCCATAATCTTCAAATGAGATGATGTCACATATTGAAAGTCCAGGTGTCCTCTTCTAGGAGTTCACATGGTCTGTTAGCATTTGTAGGTTTGTTAGTAAGACGAGCATTTAGCACTAAATCACTCTGACGTACACTGTAATCATGCTTTCTGTGCAGGCATGATAACCTTTGCAGACACATATCGCAGTAGTGATTTTATCAAAGCGATAATTTGGCCTTAGTGTTAGTTGATGGTGTGAATGATTGGATGACAGTAAAGAGTTAACCTCCAGCTGTCCCCACCCCCCACAGATACCACCACCACGTCCAGCCCTGGCACCGGCACCCTGCCTCCATGGCAGCAGCCCCAGCAGCCTGCAGCCTCCGGAGCCCAGCCCCCACCACCCATGGGTGCCCCATCCATGGTGCCGCCTCCTCCGGGCGTCCAGCCCCCGTTGCCACCAGGCGCCCCTCCTCCTCCCCCTCCACCACCTCCAGGCTCGACCGGCATGATGTATGCTCCGCCGCCGCCCCCACCACCCATGGACCCTTCCAACTTTGTCACCATGATGGGGATGGGGGTACCGGGCATGCCCCCATTCGGCATGCCTCCTGCCCCACCACCACCTCCACCCCAGAATTAACCCTGCCACAGAAGAATCGTCCTCACACCAAGAGTTTCCACCCTGCAGCACATTGTGGATGTGTGCTCTGAGAAAAAGATATAACCAGTGCTTTATTTTTTATTGATCCTTGATATTGTGAAGACATCTCTGAAACAATGAAAGGCTGCGTCCGTTCAATTTGTAAAGTTGCGTAACTTAATTGGTTCATTTTCCTGTTTTTAAAGTTTGTATTGACACAAAGCTCCTTGTGTGCATACAAACACTGATGCTCTCAGGCACATGTTCTGTATTGCTACCGTAGTTTGTCACGTTACTTGTATACCAAATAAACAGCTCAAATAGCCAGCCAGAAATTTAATTTATGCTGCTCTACAGTCTTGGATTTAACTTTCATGATCTATTGTAAACACCTTACTCACAAATTTATTCTCCTGTCATGTTCCCTATGTTGGTGTAGAATTGAATAAGATTAATATTTTTGTAATATTGAGATGTGACGTGTTTCTTAGTTAAGTCAGAAAATCTTTTTGTAGTACTGTCTCAGATTGTTTTCCAGAAATTATGGATTGAGTAGTTTTTTCTTTAGTTAGTCGCCTGCATCTCAGTTGTGACATTGAGTTGGAAAGGGGGATTTGATGCTGCGATGTTAGATTCTGTCCCCCTGCACTACTTGAATGCTGAGAATCTTGATATATTTGTGTTTTTCTGCATCTCTCTGCACTGATACGACGCCGTGTGCAGTGTTTGTGTTGCTTTTGCAAGGACAAAAATCTGTTCTGTCCCTGGAGTTATTAGAGAAGAAAACTTTTAGTTTGACCTAGTTTCTGGAATCAGTCTGCTGTGTTATGGCACTAGCCTGAATGAATAGCTGTTGAAATCTTGCTTGGTTTAGCATTAAACTGATCCATTTCACCTTTTTGTTGCGCTCAGACTGGTTTCTCCTTTCATGGATGTGAGAGCCCTTTGTGTCAGAATGCTTGCCAAGATTTTTTTTTTTCTTCTCCAGTCCGCCTGTTGGCGTTCAGATGTGTTGCATAACCTGGATGTGTCGAGGGATGTCCGCTGCCTCTCGAACTCTGCATGAAGCGTACACTTACTAACGTGTCGTCAAATGTCTACAGTTCTGCTCACGGCCCCCCACTACTGACATTCACAGCAGAGGTTTTCTGGTCATTCTAGAAGTGTGTGGGGTTTTATGTTGAGCACAGTGATGCTTCTCTGCAGGACGGAAGCAACAAACTCCCTGTTTATTCATATTAAGTATCATAGTTACTCTTGTTTTGGAAACGTAAACCAATTAAAGGTATCGCATTGAAATACTAATTTCTGTGTTAGCTTTAACCTGTGACCTTGAGGCAACAAGTAAAACTGGAAATGGAATATTATGTTCTAAGAAACTAAATATTTTTTGGTTAGAGGTAGTGGGATTTTGAAAATTGACAAATTAACTTGAGGTCTACTTACCAGCACATATTGCTCTTCTAGTTTGATAAAATCTTAATTCGAGGTACACTGATGTTTAGCACAGAGTTTGACAGATGGAGTTTACTCAGTGTGACCTTGTTGCAATCCTTTCCTTATATATGACCTTCACCTACCACTTGACCAAAGTTCTATATTTAGGCCACTTGATGACAGTTGAGCAAACTGTCAACTGGGAGCATAAGATGTGGTTCAAAGTCCCGGGAAAAAACGAGTTATTCTACCTTGACTTGTGTGTTTGTCAGACCTTTATTTCTGTGATAAGAGAACTTAATTTGCTAACTGACGACTTTGAGGCGGCAGTAGAAAGCTCCGCGAAATGATAGTAAATTTGACCTTGGATTAAGGTCAAATCTTTCCATCAAACTGCTGCTTTTAGGGACAGGAATGAGCAAATCTGTACTTTTCCTTTTTCAACTTGTCACATTTATTCTCCTGCCCCATTTTGCTTCTATAACCCTAAATGCTTTATAGTCTAGAACTAATAATTAATTCGTGTCCAGTATTATTTGAATGGACGACGCAAAATGCGAAGTAGTTCAGCCCTGAGTTTATACACAGCAGCTTAATGTGGTTTATCTACTGCAAATGAACCAGATTAAGACCGGATGACTCCACTCCGCACACTTGACAAGTCTTGCTAATTGACAACAATTAGAAGACAACAATTAGAAGTCGTTAGCTCTTGAGGATTTTTAAATTTTTTTTTAGGTGAAAACAGCTACAGCTTGGGTTTTAAATGCATCTGGCTGATAATGGGGAAGCGTGTTAACGATGAGGCGCGTGACGCACTTGCAAAATCAACACAAATTCGAGTTTTATTTTGAAAGCGTTGGCCGGAAACGCTCGTTTGCTTCGCTCCGTCTTGACCACCGAGTACGTGACGTATAAACGAGCTGCGCCGGCGCGTCCCCGCGGCTGTCTGCGCTCAGAGGAGAGTCGGGAGGCGGACGGACGGGTCACATTTCACTCCACGTTCGGTGCAAGCGGCGCAGAGACCGGCAGCAAGCATGTCCAGGCCGCTGACAGACCAGGACAAGCGGAAGCAGATCTCGGTCCGGGGGCTGGCCGGGGTGGAGAACGTTGCGGATCTGAAAACTAACTTCAACCGGCACCTCCACTTCACCTTGGTGAAGGACCGGAATGTGGCCACCAAGCGGGACTACTACTTTGCCCTGGCCAACACAGTCCGGGACTACCTGGTGGGCCGCTGGATCCGGACGCAGCAGCATTACTACGAGATGGACCCGAAGGTAAAGCAGCGGCCTGGTGCCGCAGTTCTGCACGTACACACAGCTGACCGGGGAGCAGTGGGCGGGGCCACCGTGCTGCCTGCGCTGCGGAGCCCCAGCTGATGGGCCCGCGCGCGCGTTGCTGCCTTGCTCGTTACATCCATGTATAGGGATGTTCCGGCTGCTTTGCCTTCCTGCCGCGTATTGTGCCCTGAAACACGGTGCCGTGAGTGTCCGTCCTCACTGACGGTGTCCTGGCTGCTCCAAGAAGCACCGTGCACGCGCACCGTGCACGGTGCTTCTAAACGTGTGCAAAATACTGATGTTGTCCTTCCTGCACTTCCACTGTGCGGAAGTAGGAGACTCAACTGGTTGTGGAAATCCGTGTTACGTAACGGCCGTCAGTCCGTCCGTCCGTCCCCATCATCACCACAAACTGCGCTTCATAAAATGGCCACACGCTGTTGGGGGAGGAGGGGGGGGGACAGACAGGCTGCATACTTTTTCCAATCCGCTCAGCTCCTCTACAAGGCGCCCAGCACTCAGCCTGCCTGTGTTTGTGCAGCAGGACCGTTTTAAAGGCGGTATAATAAATGAAGCCGGTCTGTAAGGCTGCACCCTTTTGTCTGGTCCACACAAACTCCAGCAGCCCCACAGAACCTTCCTTGTAAATTCCAGTGGGCATCCTTAAGTCCCTAAAAAAATCCTAAAAATAAATTTGGGGTGAAATTGTTGGAAAATGATGCACAAGACGTGGTGGTGCAGCCATAAGGAAAAACCCTGCGGTGTTGGGTTTGAATATTTCACTCTGCATGAACATCATGTAGCTTCAGCCGCAGGTGGAAACAACCGGATGCGGAAGGTTGAGAGGAATGTCACGTCTGCTGATGGTCTGTATTCCTCGTCATCAAATCCCATTTTTAAAAACAAAACCCGTGTGTTTTTTGTGTGTGTGTTCTTGTTCCTCGGTGCTTCAGAGCTCCACTGTTGTCCCCTAAACCCTTTTGAGTCGAGGCCCAAACGCACTGAAAGCGATAATTGGCTCCAGTCGGTGCTTCTATGGTGTCACCGCAGGCATCGGACACCACAGAACCAGCATTACTTTGGGGAAACGCCGGTACTGCGGCTGCACAACGACCAGCTTTGGTCGCTGGGTCCTCGTCCGATGCTCCACCATCGGAACAAGGTCAGAGTAGGGGCGCCAGGGCAGTTTGGCACAGCTACATAAAGCTTTTGGTGCGTGTTTGACCATTTAAAACAATGGGTGTACTTTGGAACGCGTGCATCAGATGCTTCTCCCCCCCACCCCCCCACTGTCCTGCTGCCAGAAATACTCACTACAGCACCAAATGTGGATTAATCCCCCACTGAAAATAATCCCAACAACAGTGACTTTCACTTAGAGCGAGCAGCTGTTTCTAAGGAGTATGGCATCTCCTCCAGCTACGGCTGGTAGTCAGATTCCCTGCAACAAGAATTCTGCTCTCTGGCAGTGACACACAGAGCCTTCTGTTAAGTAGACTGTCATTAATGTGGCCTCAGTACTCTTTGGAAAAGGAGGACAAACCCCCCTCTCTGGCACATGCTGTTTTTTCCATGACCCCCCCCCCCCCTGCCATCAGTCAGCAGGAGGACCTGAAATGTCGCACGTTGCAAGGTCAGACAAAACGCTGTAGTTTCGCATGTCTTCGTGCGGTTTGAAACATTATCTCGTCTGTTGCCTTTGGACTCGTACGCTCGCAGAGCTGCGAGGAGGCGTTCTGCTGACTTCCTGTGGGCTCGATGGAAGAGATGTTGTTGTAGGAGCTGCCAGTAACATCCCTGCTGTTGTTGCCTCTGACAGCAGCTGTTGTTTCTGACCAGAGATAATGTCGCGCGGCCATTAGGGACGCCAAATGGCCGCGCGTGTTGTATTATTAGTATCCTCCTGAGAATTTGTGGCGATTTTTGGTGCACTATTTTGTGAATTTTCATCCTGTCAAGCTGTAGATGAAACGACCGATATCTGTCACATTTTGCAAACATACGTGCATGTAGAGTGGAAATGAAATGAGCCAGAATTCACCTTTTTTGTGTTGGGTTTTCCTGCAGCGTGTCTACTACCTCTCCCTTGAGTTTTACATGGGCCGGACTCTGCAGAACACCATGGTTAACCTGGCCTTGGAGAATGCCTGTGATGAAGCCACATACCAGGTGAGGCAACGGATTATGGGGGAAACAAAAAGAAATCAAGACGCAAGACTTTACCCGAACCAGTCCCTTCGCGGTGGGAGTGGCACTCTGTGTGAGTTCACGCCCACGCTGAGGGAGACGCTATAAAATGATCGTAAACCGCACAGCCAAAAGGACGTGGACACCCAAACCTCACCACCTCTTTAATTGACTGATGCACAGGTAGAGGACAGATTCTACTCTGCTTTCTGTGACTTTTAAACCACCATGAACAGACTGCGTTGGGGAAAATGTATGTGCGAGACCAAAATATTGTTTTTACAAAGAAGCAAGATGGAACATGTGTGACCTTTCCTCGGAATATCCAGCGCCTGTCTTTCCAGTTGGGGGGGTGGTGGTGGGGAATGGTGTAGACTTGCTGGATGGGTTAAATGCCCACTTCCACGCCACACGAACAGATTTTGGCAAACGTCATGCAGGAGGGCAAATAGAGGTTTGGGTGAGAGTGCAGGGCCAACCGGTCGAGGCAGATGACGCCGACCCAGAACCTGGTTCTGGTTCTGCTCGAGGTTTCTGCCTGTTAAAAGACAGTGTTTCAAAGCTCCTCCAGAGCCACGCAAGACAACATACAACTGTCTTCACGGGCTCCCTGTCGCAAATAAACTGACCTTGTGCTTGAGTGTCTGTTTAATGGGTAGTCGTCCCAACAAATGGCTACTGGATGCTGGTTCAAAAGCCCTCGTGCTTTTTACCCGCAAGACACCACATTCAGATTTCAAAAGTACCCTTCAGAAAGCAGTGGGTGAGCCGCAGATACTGCGTGGCTGGCACTATGCCCTCTTTAGGTACTGTGGAGTATTGCACGTATTTACAGCTCGGTCCCGGAGGTGAGTGCGTTATTCGTGCCGGTCCGACATGTTGACTTGTTCCACTGTAAGAATATGTCGTTGTGCTCTTCATTCAGCTGGGTCTGGACATGGAGGAGTTGCAGGACATCGAGGAAGATGCCGGTCTAGGAAACGGTGGCCTGGGCCGTCTGGCTGGTGAGCTCCTGCTTCCTCCCGATTGGCTGCTGACAGACAGTGATGTTTGGTCCCGTGTTCGGCACTAAACATCTACCCCTCCTGTTTCCTCAGCTTGTTTCCTGGACTCCATGGCCTCTCTGGGTCTGGCTGCCTACGGATACGGCATCCGCTACGAGTTTGGCATCTTCAATCAGAAAATTGTCAGCGGCTGGCAGGTGTGTCCACCGGGTGCTCTGTATGGTTAAACCTGGGCTGCTTTAGATTAGAATTTAAGGGGAAAAGATCTTGAGCATTTATCACAATTTCTTTTTGACATTTTATTGAATAAATGTTTGTCAGATTAATTGATAATGAAAAGAACCGTTAGTTGCAGCCCCACACAGCTTAAACTGGCACGCTTCTTGGAACGACGTGAACTGCTAGCAACCGCAGTGCATCAGTTACTGCTCATTTGTTTATGGCACAATAAATTCTGCTAACATGGACACAGTGTCAGGCTGATTTTAGTGAAAATGAAATGGAAACGCAGTCTCCTAAACACCAGTAATTAGGAAGAGCTTTGACAGTTATTATCTAAAATGTGGACTGGATCAGGTTTGTGGAATTGGGGTTTCATGAATGTGGCGTTGTAGTGTCTAAAAGCTGTTCGTTAACATTCTGGATTAAACAAATTAATACTTGTAGTGAATTGAAATTTAGAACCGTTGAATGTCCCATGTCAAATAGCGGCGTATTGTGTGTTCTATAGTGCAACAAATAATGCCACGGAGGAATGTTCACACAGGTGGAAGAAGCGGACGACTGGCTGCGTTACGGTAACCCCTGGGAGAAGGCTCGCCCTGAGTACATGCGCCCAGTCCACTTCTACGGACGTGTGGAACACACAGCTGAAGGAGTGAAGTGGGTCGACACACAGGTCAGCAAGGACGGACACCACAACTGACCTCTTTCTTAAAAATGTGAAGGGTTCAGTCAATGCTATTCACCTCACATATGGTGGCTATAATGCTGTCTGATTGCATGTTTACTATTACAACTATTTACTATGGAAGCAAATAGGGGACTATACTAAAATAATCATGTCAACTTGAAAACGTAATTCCACAATAGGATTATCACTTTTCACATATATATATATATGCATTTTAAATATTTTTAAAATGGAAATGTTATTTGACATTTCGTTTTCATGTTGTGCCCTGCTGTACAGTGGACAATATTCAAATGTTAATTCAACTTTTAAAATTAAAATGCAATAGGAAAAATGTAACTTGATTTTCCTTTTATTCTTCTCATATTTAACATCCAGTTAAAATGCAATTTGACATTTCATTTGCAAAAACTTAACATCCACACGAGAATGTGAAAATGCAACTGTGTTTTAATTTTTACTGAAATAAACACACGCGGAGAATTATAATGCTACTGCAGAATTACATGTTCAATTTCAAGTTTCAGAAGTTTCCTGAATTTTAATCTGAAGTCTGACTGATGCTGGATTTTTTTTTTTTTTAGGCCAATATCAATAAAACATCTGATAATGATATATCTCTTAACATAAACAAAGAAATGATAAGAATCCTTATAAATGTGATTGTTAAAGAAATAATGAGAGAAGATATGTAATGAGTAGGACATTTTACAGTGAAAATAAACCTCTCGTGCTCTCTGGTGGACAAACTCTAATCGGGACTGTATTGATGTTAAAAAGCTCATCGGTTTAATCTCACAGACGGTGCTTCATAAACACATTCCACAGATAATAATGGAATAAAAACAGCTGTATTTAATATTTTTTGTTTTGATCCAGGTGGTTCTGGCTCTTCCCTACGACACCCCAGTCCCTGGCTACAGAAACAACATTGTCAACACCATGAGACTGTGGTCTGCGAAGGCCCCCTGTGACTTCAACCTCAAAGACTGTTGAGTATTGTCCTCTGTACTGCTGAACATTCATCGGTGACATACTGTAAATAAATCAAGCAAATGAATGAAATAATCTGAACGTGAGTAACTTCTGTTGCCCCCACAGTTAATGTTGGTGGCTACATTCAAGCTGTGCTGGACCGAAACCTGGCGGAGAACATCTCCAGAGTTCTCTACCCCAACGACAATGTGAGTGGATCCGACATGCCGACCAACTGATGTCTACATTTTACTCTGAGGGTCTTGTTTTTTTTAGCTCTGCCAGCATCACATCGGGTATGATAAATGGTACTCGACACGTTAAAGGTCCGACTGGGAAAGAAATTCGAGCAGTCAAATGATCAAACGAGTTGACAGTTTATCCAGATTATCCAAACCACTTTAATCGGAGGTCAAAACGAAAGTGAGCGCACCTGAAGTGTTGCTAATAATCTTCTTTGCACAGGAAAACTGTGTTGCACTACAGTAATCTCATTGGTTGAGTTAAACCTCAATGAGCAAAAAACAACTGGTTTCCTTGGGACAAGTAAGGTGTCGAAGACGTTACTCTGGTCAAAACATCATTGGAAATTGTAAAGGAGTTTTTTTTTTTTTTTTATGCAGTTGTAATTTTGGCTGTACATTACGAAGCAACCAGCACCAAGTGACAGCTAGATGTTGCCCCCAAGTGGTTTGATTGAACATTAATAAGATAAGAGTGCATACAGATGGAGAGAGGAGCTCGGTGCATCATGGGATGTCTCCCTGCAGTCTAGGCCTATAGCAGCATAACTAAGGGGGGGCTCAGGGCTCACCTGAGTCAGCCCTGCTATAAGCTTTATCAAAAAGGAAAGTCTTCAGCCTACTCTTAAATGTGAGGAGGGGGTCTGTCTCCCGAACACAGACTGGAAGCTGGTTCCACAGGTGAGGAGCTTGGTAGCTGAAGGCTCTGGCTCCCATTCTACTTTTAGAGACTCTAGGAACCACAAGGAGCCCTGCATTCTGGGAGCGCAGTGCTCTAGTGGGGTAATAGGGTACTACGAGCTCTTT
>JAVQJF010006861.1:0-13530 GCA_036023855.1 Gadopsis marmoratus
GCAAGAGTAGTTCAAAGGTCCAGCTAATGTTTTGAGCAGATTCTAATCTTAAACTTGCATTTATTAAACCATCTAGAGATTGGGCAACGTGGTTAAAGCTTTCAGCACGAGCCTCTGACTCAGCTTTCCGCACTGCAATCGTTAGCATCGTGTTTTCCGGAATTGAGAAAATGTTTTCTTGCAAGTTTTGATTTCCTCTTTGTGGTGCGTTTGAGGACTGGAAGGTCAGATGTGTGTCATATCTGTGTCATATGACAATTGTCAAATGTACATGAGAGGGTAATAGTGTTCCTCTAAAGAATCCCTGCAGCTGCTGTGGTACCTTCTGGAACGCTCTGATACAAGGTGGCCATCCAGTTGCCTGATTTCTGCCTGTTTGTCTCTCAGACCAACGGAACCTTCGTTGTTCAGCCGAAGTTGACCAAAGCACAAGGAGGTTGTCAGGAAACCAAGGCCAACCTCACCCTTGTCTTCAAAGAGGGCTTCATCACCTTCATGTTCAACAAGGTGATTTTTATTTCCTTGATGTTCCACAAATGTAGAAGTATAATGTTGAGACCTGCCTCGGAGGAGGGAGTCAATAAGTTCGGCCCTTGTTTTTGCAAAACCTTATCTTTGACCTGCTCACACTGATTAGGTTTAATCTTTTTAAAAAAGAGCATTTAAATGCTGTGACATTAACAAAATAGCCCAGTCAGCCATTCGGTGAGTAATTGTTAACTTCACATAGGGACTGGAATCAGAGAATTGATAAAAAAGGGAAGTTTAGATGACGAGCCTGTTCTAAGCGCATGTGACAGGGGAAGTGGCCCCCGGCTGCCGCGCTCCACGACGCTCTGAGTGATTCGTTTAGTGGTTTTCTTAGTGATGTTCCAGATGAGCAGGTTGTGAATGTTAGCGGTGCTTGGTGAAGCGTAACGCCAATTTATCATTGTCGAATGAACTGCATAACCATGACATTAACAAATACCTTTATCTCACACCTATTATATCTGCCCAGTTTCTGCCCAGCAACCACAGCTGGTGCGGAAACTGAGGTCCACAAACGTGACATTTATGAACTAAAGGTCAGGGTTTTGTAGTATTTACCTGAACGTGAATCCAGTGTCAAATGTGCTCTGGAGCTGCAACTGATTGTTTATTCGTCATTATTCATTGACGTCGGTATATAAAATGCACGAGCAGAAACTAGTTAACATTTGGCCTTTTTGCTTGAAAAATGACTAAAATGATTAATCGGCTGATAAATCAGAAAAAAGGCAAAGGCTGACATTCAAAAGCAACAACAAAAAATACTGTTTCCGACCGATTACATGTTTATAGTCCAACGACTTCCTAAACCTTACGTTGCTCTCTACTAATGAGAACGTGAGACAGAAGATCTGATAAGAGGTCTGTTAGCTTTGGCTTGGATAGATTTGTTAGATGACCAAATTTGTATATATTATCACTAAACCAGGTATTTTATCAGAACCCTACTGTGAACAAATGATGTTGACTGTATGAATCTAAAGTCTAGATACCTTAGAAAGCTGTACAGTCTGGTGAAAGCTGTTTTTGTTTCTTTCCTCAGAGCACTCCAAATAACACTGTGTACGTTGATGCTCTCTCTTTCACCCTCTCCTACCCATTTAGCAAAGGAGGTAAGTATTGCATCTTATTTCAATCCAGTGTCTACATATGATTTACTGCCATTTTACCAATTAAACTTTACACTCGCTCAGTTTAAGTGGCTGCATGTGAACTGATATTTTAGCTGCAGGTGGCTGTTGCGCAAAATAGGCAAACATTGACAATTTAGTCGTTTGTCTCGGTTCAACTATGTATATACATAATCTGTGGAATCACTGTTAAGCATGTCATGCCAGTAATAGCCAACCTGCTTTCAGTGCAATGCAGTCCGACAGGTCTGGTTCCATACCTGTTCATCAGCAGTTGTTCTCATGGGAACCGTCATTCTGGTCTGACGGGACTTTTTTTTTTCCACAGTTCCAGGTAACGGCGAGTACACTGCCAACAACAAGTCGGTCACCCTCTTCGCCGCAATGATCGGACACTCCTACTCCTGCAGGGGTGAATCGCTCTACATGGGCAATGGACTGTTCCTGGATGTCAATCAAGACAGGATGCAGGCCTTCAATCTGACCAACAACGATTTTGGCGTTCGTAAGTGTCCTCATACATGTACTGTTAGACCCATTAATGTTTATACAATGTTCTGCATAAACACAATGTAAAAATACTCCATTACAAGTAAAGCTCCTGCAATCAATATTATATTTAAGTAAGTGTTATCAGCAAAATGTATGTAAAAGGATTACAAGTAAAAGTACTCATTATCCAGAATGGCTCCTTTCAGAGTGCCAAAATATTACACATGTTGTAAAGTACAGTAGTATAATGTAGTTGTATTGTGCAGTTTAAAGTATAACAACGCATCTTCTTATACAAACTGATCACATGTTTTGTATGTGAAACCTAAATCTGCAAGTTCAGTTTGAGTTCAGTTTAAAAAAGGACCCTATACTGTATCTAGTGGAGAACTATAAAGTAGCCTAAAACAGAAGTACTCAAGTAAAGTTATACATGTATTTAGTTACGTAATAAAATATCATGTCATTAATTATATTTAAATAACTGGAAACAGTCAGGAACAGTCGTGTGGGGAGGAGGTAAGGAGGGACCCAAATGCAGATAGCCAGAAAACATAAAGTCCTTTAATGAAGGGCACAACTGAAAAAGCTCTTACAAAACGGTAAGGCAGCCAGGGAGCAGAGGAACGGGGGACGTCCAACACTCAGGTAACGTAGACACCCAAAAGGGTAAGGCGACTGGGGAGCTTAAGAATTGAAAACAACACAGCATGGGCGCAGACAATGACGCCACAAGGAAATAAGGAACTGAACACACTTAAATACACAGGCTGTTAACGAGGGGATGGACCACAGGTGCACACAGGGGAACAGGTGAAAACGCTTTAACAATCAGGGAGACAAACTCAAGTACAGGACAACAAAGGCAATAATTCACACAAGACAGGCAACAAAATGCAGGAAACGCAGTGACTCAGACGCACGGGGCGTGACAGAAAGGTTTTAATATGAACCATTTCCAAACGTTCTAGTAAAAATTGTTCTCATGAGCAGAAAAAGACGTAACTCGACGTGTCGTGTGACTGACAAGTGGTACCTGAAAAGTGCAAACCTGATGCAGCAGTCGCTGAGCTCCGTACTGTCTTTTCAAAGTGAAGTTGGATTAATCAACTCACTGTTGAATATTTCTTGAAACAAATCATAAACGGCCCAGATTCAGTGGAACACATGCAATCGCATTCAAATGAAGGTCTGTAAGTCAGACCAGTCCGTGTCCGTCCCTGTTTCCTGGTTAAAATCTGAAACCACATTTCAAAAATCGGTTACCAGCATCTTCTTGAATTGTTTGACTGTGTCCTCGCAGCAAGAAGGCCTGGGAGCAAATCTCATCATCGTCACAAATATCAAGCCGTACAAAGTATTATTAGCTGTACTTTACTCAAATATTTCCATTTTATGCCACTCCACTACATTTATCTGACAGCTGTAGTTAACTTTGCCACGTCATTTTTACAACCGAACATATGATCATCTTATAAAAATCCATTGCATTGTTATAGATTAAAATAATAGTATATAAGGAAGTATAAGTATATAATAGTATATAAGCATCCACCAGCTGCTACAGTAAAACACTGTGATCATCGCTGAGCTCAGTAATCATAGTTCAGTCACATGGGTGTCCGTTGGGTAAGACGGCGCTTGTACTGCCGAACGCTGTGTTAACGCTCTCAGTGGCATTCGTCATCTGCAGACCAGGAATAGCAGGTTTCACTACACTCCAACTGCACCAGCTGATTGGATGTTTACATGCATGCAAATACAGGGCTTGCGCATGCTTCAGCCGAGAGATGTTGTTGTTCTGGCAGCGTTACAGGATGTGCATGTATAGTGTGTGAATGTGTGTTTGTCTTTGGCTGCTGTCAAACAACTTTAGGTTCATTTCTTCTTTCTGAAACGAACGTATGGCAGTTGAGAAGGGTATATACACACAACTGCTCACAGCATGTACTTTTAAATAATTTTGTAGCCGTATTTAGTATAAAGCAACCACGACCAATATTGACCTTTGTTTAGCACACAAGGGGATAGGCTTCTACTCTTGTTGCGCAATTTGGAGGCACAACAGTTTTTATGCGTCGCACTTTTCTTACCCATGCAGGCTGCATGCTGAAGCAAACTTTGAATCCTGCATCACGCTGCTCTGTGCCGACATTAAAAATGGAGGAGAATTTTGCTTGTTTCGCAAATTACATATCTGAGTAGTTGCAGTAATTGGCAGTCTATTTTATCTTATTTTACTTATTTTTATATTCAAATTTTACTGCTCCAACACACCAAAGCAAATTCCTGTATGTGAAAACGGCAATAAACGTGTTTTTGATTCTAATTCATATTATATGAACAGTTAGGGAAGTCTGTGGTTGCCAATATTCAAATTCAATAATAATAAACGTTAACATATAAATTTCAAATTGTATGGCGATGATGTACGAGAAAAGGTAAAACTCCATTACCAATAACTTAAAACAGACTATTCATTTTGAAATTGTCAGCCAACGTGCAACCTAAACGTGAAAATGAAATCGCAAACCGGACTTTTGCATTTAAACTAAACATGATTTGAGCACATTTTTAATGAAAATTAAATCGAAATTGAAATTTCCTTTTTAAGGTAATTTCCATAATGGCCAATACTATAATGGTTATTAAAACATTTTGAGATTGTCAATTTTGTTAAATAACATAATATACAACATAATATTGCTAGTCATAGACTACCATACGGAGTAAGGAGACCTTTGCTTTCAAATGAGCTAATGTTTGATGACTTCATTAGTTTACTGACTTTGCGCTTCTTTACATGTACATTAAACAGTATGTCAGTTACTTACTGAAGATATAAATATTTAGAATCTTTGTGTTAATGATATTAGATGCAGGCAATTTGCTACTCCATAGGGTTTAGTAAATGGCGATCCATGATTGACTGGGTCAGGAGTAAATCTAATGTGTGTGTGTATGTGTGTTTTCCAGCTGACGCCTGTCCTGCTGACAAGTCTGACTACCACGTTGCCATTGCGGTGGGCGTGACGTTGGTGGCGCTCATTGTTATCGTGCTGATAGCCTACCTGCTGGGCCGCAAAAGGAGGACTGGTGGCTACCAGTCTCTGTGAGGGACGCTGGACAGAGGTCGATCAGAGGTCACTCCCATTATAAAACAAAGTCAGCAGGGCTGTGATCTTTCTCAGGGGCTAAAGGGTGCTTCCACTAAAGCCTAACCTGCCATTCTTCTATGTCTTGGTTCACCTAATTTACTGTTAACAGTATTTTAAGTAGATGTCCCAATAATAGAGGCTGGAGTGTGCCACTGGAATAATTGTAGACCTTGAAGGTGTTTCATTATATTCAATTACTAAATTGGTATAAATTACAAAATGATAAGTTGATTAATCAAATTAGAACTTTAATGTTATGTTGACAAATTCAAAGTAAAATATATAATAAAAAGATCATTCAATTTGCAGATTAAGCTCTCCACTCTGTCTTGAAATGCTGAATTAATAATTGCATTATTGGCCAGCGATTATGTGTTGGCAAGAGACCGGCCAATCGGAGCTCCACCTGCTGCGCTGTGGGTTTGACTTTAGATTAACATCTAGGTGACACACTGATTAAACATTTTTTAAATAAAAAAACTTAGCAATGTTAAATTAAATCAATCACAACTCAAAATGTTAAAGCAGGCACGCTGCTTAAACATCTTTACGTAGAATTAAAGCATTAAAACACAGAATTCGTCCATTGATAAAAAATTTAATTTAACAACAAAATGAAAACTCTAACAAATGCAGACATGTAAGAGAATAAGAAAAAGAAAAATTTAACCATTTTACAATTGCTTTTGTAATTCAATTTTAAAAATTAATTATTAATTCATTATAAAAAGAGAGAAATTAGTAATAAGGGAATTAGTACTTGTCAAAATTATATATATATATATATTAAGTTTGAGTTTAATAATGCACCACTTAAATGCAAATTTAATTAAACAATTTATTATAGGTCTTGTATATTATTCCAGTGGCACACTTTAGACTCCATATAGGTTTTGAAAAGCCAATATTAAACAACATTTTTGGCCAGTAGCCAATCTGTGACAATGTTTATGCCAGACAAGTTACAAGAGTCTGACCCCAGAACTGTTTTCTCATCAGGATAGACAAGCCTCTGAAACAGTATTTCTGTATTGGGACACTAAAAACAATGATGCCAATAATGACACAGACAGACTGACATCTTCATGAACTGACCAAAATGTCTCATTAGAATTCAGGTATTTTTCCCCCATATAAGATGCAAACATTGGCTCCTACTATTAGCTTAAAGGCACATTTTCCTGTAACCGAGCAGTGGAACTGTGAATGTGTTCTTTCTAAATTATATACAGCTTGTTTCAGTTAATTTACATTTTTCTTCATTGTTTTAGGATTGTGTGTTTAAATGTTTTGTTATTCACTTGAATCAAATCTGGTGTATTCTGACATCCAGGGGTTTTATATTTTAAATAGAAGGGAATTTGTCCAATTGCTAACTTTACAGGTGATTAAACTGAGTGTTTGCATTATTAATCAGCACAAAGGGAACGTGGTCAACAATAATTGCATTCATTTCTGTTCCAACTGATTTGCCTTTTTGACTGTATGTATCTGATGCTGTGTTTACAGACATGCAGGGCCAGACTCTCCATGTGGGTCTGTAATGAGTCGGGTCTGATTCTGACTAAATTTGTAATGGTTTATACATTCATCACATCTCAGGAGGGATTGATTCCTGTCTGTCCCTGTGTAAATGTCCCTGAGTGGTTGCTGTAGTAGAGTAGAGTTGTGCAGTTAGACACAGTTAGCTTTGGCCGAAGGATCAGACCTCCTGCAGTTCCAGAGGTCAGCCTTCAGGTGATGCTATGAAGTTAGGAAGGGAACACAAATGAGGGACATTGCTATATGTACAGTGTGTGAGCACATTTACCTGTTAACTCCCTGTGCCAATAAAGATTGATGTATTTCTAGATGTGTGTGTCTTTAGTCTGTCTTTAGTAGTGAATCATAAGATCACTACACTAAATATTTTACTCACCTTATTGTGCTTCTACTACACTACATTTAACGGAAATATTAACGTGTCAGACACACAGCAGTTACAGTAGCTAGCTGAGTGTAGATTAAGGGTATCTGGCTCGGTACCTTGCTCGGGAGTGACATGCCCATGGATATTTGGTATGATTTTAACGGCCTTATGACGCATTGTCGTAAAACGGGGCGGAGTTGCCCCCGTCAACGGGGGCAATAGAGCTTAAGAGGCTACGAGGTAGAAAATGGTTAATTGGTTAATGTGCTTTCTAGTATAAGAAAACCAATAGAATATATGTAAACCTCTATCCCTCTATTGTTTTTGTTAATTAACCCTACTTAAAATAATTTGTAGTTTCCATAATAGCATCTATTTTCTTGTATACATACTGTATACTTGCACTTTTTTTTTCTATGAAGAGTGTTGTGCTGTAGTGCCTTATCTTTGACTTTAGTAAGAAAATCAACCTGAAACAGTAAAAGTGTGGGGTCCCCCCCATCCCCAGTGGAAATTAGGCCTTTGTATGTTACAGAGTGTATGTTCGAAGAGTATTTGTAATTTGTAGTATTGCTTTTTTCATACATTCCTTCATTCATCATGTTTTACTAAAGAAGATTTAGAATGTGAACTTAAAATGTCCCACTGACAAGATGGGCCCTTTTCTGAAGTGCAAATAAAGGAGATTTTAAATTAGGAGGGTGCACTGCATTCATCACTTAAGTCCACATTTGCCCTTGTACCTGCCTATCACCATCATAAAGAGCAAAGGTCAAGTAAGTAATCTTTGATTTATCTGTCAAAACACCTAAACTCTGTTTTTAAAGGTGCTATATAAATAAAGTTATTATAAAGTGCTTCTGAGATTAAAAAGAAAAACAATACAGGACAATAAACAGCATTTGAATAAATATTTAAATCAAATACAAGCAAAAATAGTTGAAGAATAAGCAGGTCTAGTAGAATGGTAGTTCTGAGATAACATTGAAAATACTTAGTTTGCTCCTCAGTTTCACAAAAGTGATTTGCGAGCACTGCTTCACACGCAGAGGGCAAAGAGGGTCAGAGCCACGTGTCACAAAAGCGACTCAGTCACATGATGGTCAACAGGTTGCAAGTGTGGCTTCTGTTTTGAAATGAAGGCCTGATCTTGTGTTGCAAACTGTTGAACTTTGACCGGGACTCAACCAGGAGCGCTTGATCTGATGGCCTGAGCGGCCTGGTGGACCTTCCGGGTTTTGGCCTGGAGGGGGCCAAATCTGGCTCTCCAAAGCAAATATTTTTCAACGACAAAAGCTCCGATGTGATCTTGCCCGTTTCATAGCTTACATCAAAAGATTTTTGCAAGATTCCTCATACATTTTGAACTAACTGCAATCGTGCTACAGCTGCTTGGCTTTACACTACAGTCTGATGGGAGGAGACAAAAGAATAGATGATGTGTTGCAGCTGTTAGACGAGAAGGGTTGGCAGTGTTTCTTACATGAACACAACAGGACTGAATATCTGGCCTAACGTGTTGTTTTAGTAGTTTTTGGCAAAGTTTCATTTGTATTCCTGCCATTTGGAGGGATGCACTGGTTGTTTCAACCATTTACATCTTTACTGTTGTCTTTTTCCAGCGAGTCCTTCTGCAGTTTTAATCAACGTCCAGCTGACTCAGGTTGGTGGGAACCTGAGGTGTGTCTGCTGCAGTCAGACTGCCAAAGTTGGTGTAAAGATCAGCATCACACACATTTGTTATCTGTTGATTTTTGAATATATATGATCAAATGATCATTTTTATTTTTTCAAATGAGCTGAGCTTCACAATGTTCGACGTACCCCAGGGCTGTTTGGAGTCTTAACTTTCAATATCTCAATGAAATTAAGATGTTTTAATAATACCGAATGCCATAGTTTAAAAGGGTAAGTGCCAAGGGTTTATAAAGGAGGAATTAATCTGCTGTATAATAGAAGCTCAAGTATTTATGGTGTTAATAAATACCCTGTGTGCATAGGTTCAATGGTAAGTCATAGTTTATTTCTTATTTATTTAAATATTATAAATAATTGTGTTTAAATACAAAACCAAGATCACAAATCATATTCATATAAAATTACACGTTAGACAAACAAACCAATCATACACACACAGGGGTTTCGTGTGAATTGAGAAGAGGGGACGTTGGACCAAGATCTTTTGGTGTCAGCTGTTCTGGGGCTGAACTGGCAGATTTTGGCAGCGCTGCCAGTCAGGCAGCAGCCAGTCAGACAGTCAGCAGGCAGCAGCCAGTCAGCCAGTCAGCCAGTCAGACAGTCAGCAGCCAGTCAGCCAGTCAGCAGCCAGTCAGCCAGTCAGACAGTCAGACAGTCAGCAGCCAGTCAGCCAGTCAGCAGCCAGTCAGCCAGTCAGACAGTCAGCCAGTCAGACAGTCAGCAGCCAGTCAGGCAGCAGCCAGTCAGCCAGTCAGGCAGCAGCCAGTCAGCCAGCAGCCAGTCAGCCAGCCAGCAGGCAGCAGCCAGTCAGCCAGCCAGCAGGCAGCAGGCAGCAGCCAGTCAGACAGTCAGCAGCCAGTCAGACAGTCAGGCAGCAGCCAGTCAGGCAGTCAGACAGCAGCCAGCCAATCCTGGCCCCCGGACTGAAACAGCTGACACGGGGCGGGACTCGGACACGCAAACATCCACAAAGTTGTTGCAAAACCTCCGATCTGCGGACTGAGATCAGTAAATCCAGCCAAGGTCTTTAGCGCGAGGCGACTTCTGGCGGACCGAGAGGCACCATGGCAGGTAAAAAGACGCATTATTGCGCAGCGTTGAGTTAACAGAGCGGGCAGCGCGCACGAAGAAGACATATTGTTTGTCCGAAGTGATGAAATCCAGATGTTGTGTTCTGCTCGAGCGGCCCGGCTGCTGCTGCTGCTGCTGCTGCTGCTGCTGCTGCTGCATGTGACCGCACTTCTCTTTTCCGCTGCTGCTGCTGCTGCTGCTGAGTGTCCGCACACACGGTGCGTGCAGTGACGGCTGGATGTGGGCTGTTTCAGATGAAGCAGCAGCCCTGGAGGAAGGCATCAGCCCGGCGCAGAGCCCCCTGGTCGCAGTCACCTTCCAGAGAGACGTCAACAGGAAAAAGAAGTACCTGGAGGCTGAACCCAAAGCTCTGGGGGTACAGTGTGTGTGTGTGAGACCGAAGCTGTGTGTACCAAGAGTTCTGTGATCTTAATGGAAAGTGTTCTCTCTGCTGTCCCAGGTCACTCAGATTGGCCTGAGTGTGTTTCAGATCACCTGCGTAGGTGTGTTTCTGGCCAAAGGCCTGAGCCAGGCGGAAACAGACGTACCTATATTCATTTCATCTCTACTGGTAAGCACGTGGATACATCAAGTGTTGCAGCTTAGGTGGGGCTGGGTGACGTGAAAACGTCAGCTGTCCCCACCCAGGTACATGGCACTTCAACAGCTCTGGTTAGTTGAAGCAGGCGGTCGAAATGCCAACTGACACTTAATCGACACGTGGAGGCAGTTCAGGTGTGGCGTCTGCCTCGCGCAGAGACGAGATCCCTCGTAGTCTCAATCATTGCACACATTTCGGTAAATAAACCAAAATAAAACATAAACCAACATGGCCATTGTCTGATCAACTCTGATGGATGCTGCACTCACTCATGTCGACGACGCCTTTAAGTCTAAGGCGCCGTGTTGAAACCATAGAAATAAATCAAACAAATATATCCCAAAAAATATGTAAATATCTCACACAAGATGAGATTCCAGGAACGTGCCTCCGTCCTGCACCCACCTCTGCTTCTACTGAGCCTCGCGTTATGAATAAAGCTTTCTTTTTGAACTATTGTTTGTTTAATTTTCATGTAAAATTTATGGATATAACCATATTTATAACCATATAACATCAAAGCGCTACAATGTGTCAAAAACCACACCTTATATTGGGGAGTCCCCCTCAAATGGGACTCGCTGCAATGAAAACCTATCAGCATCACTGAGTAGGGGTCAAACTCCAAAAACACTGCATCCTACAATTCCCATAATGCAACCAGTGCCACCTTTTCTTCAGACAGGTCTTTCAAGCCCCGAAATCCCAGGTCGTCATCTTCAGGCTGAGGCTCAGGGAGCCCTGGTGCATATTCTATATCGTTACATCCAGGCTGGTTACAGGCAGCACAGAACGCAGAGGCTCACGTGGACGTTCACTGCTCGTGTGGAGCAAACTCAAACGCCAAAGCTGTTGTTATTTTCAGACCGACATCTTTATTTTGCTAGGCAACCTTCTCAGGGTCGTATGCATCGCCCGCATTTAGCACTAGTCCAGTAGAGGGAACAGTTATCGTGGCACACATTTCATTACCAGGTGTTTTGACTGCAGGCAGGAACACAGCGCACTTTTTTAAACTCTTAAGATTCATTCCGTTTACACAACAAGTTGGAGCAGCGAAATGTGAGACTTGTTTGGCTCTCAGACTTGTTTGTCTCTCAGAAGATCTGATTGTGATAAAGAGCTGCACGCTGCTTCTGTTCGTCATCGGTAGCTGCAAGTTTGCTTCATTGGTAATGTTTTGGCAATTTCAGTCATACGGGACACGTGGCCACGGCCTCGCTTCAACGCGCTTTGTTGGGTCCGGTCCGACGGTACTTAAGAAAACAATAAAAAACAACAAACAAAAGACTAAGCTACCATACGCTACTTCACTGCATCATACTCTAGTAGATGCGCTTATAAGGGAAATTAAGTGAAATCAACTAACTTCCTTCCTTTCCCCTCTGTCTTAGTCTGAAGCGTTGAGAAGCTATATCTCCTCGTGTCCCTCACACACCTGCGTCTAATTCCTTAAGAGGTCGCAGGACCCGTGATGCTTGCGTCACAGAATCCAGACGGCGCCCCCTGTAGTTCCAAAGCAAAAATGAGTACCGAAAAAACCCAAATAAACAAACAGAAATGGCTCCTACAACACCAGCCCTCATTATTATGGGCAAAGTGCGTAATAATAATATTAACTCAAACTAGGAGCTATCGAACAAAATACATAACTCTCACAAGGTGTCAGATGAGGGAAAATAGGGGTGTGTCTTCATTGACTGGAAACCAACAGACAGATCTTGCTGACCGGTCTCACATTTTTTTTTTCTTTTTCCTCTCTTTCTTTCCTATTTGCTTGTGAATACGCTCAAGAACGAGTCTTGACACATGATGAGCTTTCGGCAGGATGGCCGGGTGCTTTATCTCTTCAGGCATTACCAAGTTACTCAGCCTTCCTCAAGATCCCTTGATCCATTTTGGGATCAATTGTAAAAATTGAGCTTTGTCTTTTGACGCTCTTCCGTTCGTTCTGCAGAATCATAACTTCTTCTGGGAAGCTATGTGCTTGACACACTTTCACCACTGCAGTCTCTGCTGACTTCAGTCTTCTAATGAAAGTTTCTGCATTCCTAAGGACCTTTTAAAGGCTTTCATTTCATTTTCTATAGTTTCTTCCTGTTTTGTTTGATCTGGTTCTTTCCTTGTATTTTAGCAAATACTTCCTTTCTTTTGCTTCTCAGCTGTTGCAGGAGGCTTTTTACACGAAGAAACCATGCTATTGCTCTTTGAAGCTTGGTCCATGTAGAGAAGAAGTGAATGAGAGTGGTGATCGCATCCGGTTCCGTTGTTTGGATTAGATTGATCGTGACTTTCTCTATCCTAATTTCAGGGTGATCATGGGAGATAGTACCTAGATCCACAACGCTCTCTGGCCACTCTTTCTCTACACGAAGAAGGAAGGGAGGTCCATTTATCCAAACATTGTGCTTCAGAAACGCCTCAGCCGTCATACCACGGGAGGCATAATCCACTGGATTAGCTTTGGTGTTAATGTGTCTCCACTGATGTACATCGGTTGACTCTTTGATGACTCCTATGTGATTAGCAACAAACGTTTGGAACCATGTTCTTTCGTTTCTTATGTATTTTAAGACAGAAGTGCTGTCTGTCCAAAATACAGACTTCACTAATGGGATTTGTAGCTCTGCCTTCAACATTCTCTCATGTTTAATCGCCAACATTGCTGCAGTCAATTCTAGTCTTGGAATTGTCATTCTCTTCAGGGGTGCCACTCTTGCCTTCCCAAAGAGAAACGCTATGTGAACTTCATTTTCACTGTTGGTCAATCATGGGTATGTTACAGCACCGTAACCTGTCTCACTTGCGTCACAAAAACTGTGAAGTTGGGCAGAGACAATGTCTCCAAAAGCCTTTGGTTTAATGCATCTATCAATCTTGTAGCATTCCAGTTGTTGTAGTCCAATGAGCCATTGCTGCCATTTGACATGATGAGCATTT
>JAVQJF010006863.1:0-42832 GCA_036023855.1 Gadopsis marmoratus
ATCAGGCTTTGAGATTATGTTCAGGTGCCATTAGAACAACACTCTGGAACAGGGTCAATCTGGACTCATCAGACCACATGACCTTCTTCCATTGCTCCAGAGTCCAATCTTTATGCTCCGTAGCAAATTTAAGCCTTTTTTTCCTCACTGATAAGTGGTTTTCTTACAGCTACACAGCTGTTTAGTCCCAATCCTTTGAGTTCCCTTCGCATTGCGCGTGTGGAAATGCTCTTGCTTTCACTATTGAACATTGCCTTAAGTTGCACCGTTGTTCTTTTACGATTTCATTTCACCAAACGTTTAAATGCTCACCGATCACGATCATTCAGGATTTTTTTTCCGACCAGATTTCTTCCTGGAAGATGGTGGTTCCCCACTATCCTTCCAGTTTTTAATAATGCGTTGGACAGTTGTTAACCCAGTTTTAGTAGTTTCAGCATCTCCTTAGATGTTGTGTTTGCTTGATGCCAATAATTTTACCCTTCTGAAACTGATTACCGTCTTTTCCAACGACCACAGGATGTGTCTTTCCACATGGTTGTTTGAGAAGTGAGAAGCGTCACGCTGCGTCAGTTAGGGTTAAATAACTTGTTGCCAGCTGAAACACCATCACCCTGCAGTAATTATCCAATGGGAGGCTCTGACCTATTTGCTTAGTTGATTCCAGGTGGTGGCTTTTATTTTGGCCGGGCTGCAGTGAAACAAAGAATGAAAAAGAGTTAATAATCTGTACAAACATGTAAAAAGTCAAAGGAAATGGAAAAACAGCATTAGAAACTAGGGCATTGATGCCGATTGGCATGATTTTTGAACGTCTTTTTACCTCATGAACACTCATTGACCGTCGTGGGTTGGGTTATACTGCTGTTTACTAGGTTTTATAGGCATCTAACCTATAATCTAAATGTGCTCATAATGAGCTAATTTATAATTGATCAGAAGTATGGATATTGGATTGTGTGCAGGTGCTTTGTTATAAATTCAGAAGTGAACAGATTATAATGGTAATAATTTATAAACAAGAATCATCATGGTGAGCTCTTGTAGAAAGGTGTGCAAGACTGAGGACCTAAACCAGACCTCCTCATTAGTATCTTATTAGATGCAGCTGTGTTTGCCCTGCTGTGAGCTGGAAGCATCACACGTAGCGACATCACGTGCTCGCTACTTAGACGGTGCCCGCTGGGAACTTTCCAGATTTATTTTGGGCATTTCACTACCTTCTGAACCTGGACTGGACGCTCCCCATACGAAATGTTTCGTTAATGTTCAGCAGTCACCTCTGAAGTATAAGGTGTTCCTGAACACACCAACAGTGAGAATCCAAGTCCAGTCCAATGATTATGCAACTTTAACAAAAAGATATGCTTACTGCGCTGGATTTATCTAAAGCACGTCTTAGCAAGAAATTCACTTAACGGGCTCCTTACACTGATTGCAATTGAAGTGCAGGTGACTTGTTGGTTTGGTACGATCTTCAAATCAAATCAAATCAAATTTTATTTATATAGCGCTATATCATAACAAAGTTATCTCATAGCTTGTAAAGATTTATGTTCAAGCTTCGCTGTCAGCAGACGTTTCCGTGCAGGCTCAAGGTAACGTCAACAACAGGTAATTAGCATTCCAGACTTAGTTCTCATTTCACAAAGTGCTCTGTAGTAAAATGTGACAACAGAGGCATGTGCGCGAGGAAACATCATCCTGAGCAGTTCAAACGGAATTTGGCAAGGACACGCCGATCATTTCGTCTGTCACGAGTGCTTTGTTTAGTCCTTTGGTGTGTGAGCTGAAGACAAACGCTGTGCATCCAGGCAACAACCCGCTCAGGTTATCCAAGGAAACGCACGTGGATTTAGGACGTCTGTGCACCCACATGTAGACGATTTTATTTGTTTTGTTAACTCTCCCCTTGTTTAAAGGGACAATCTGTTCATTGCGTAATGCGCAGTGCTTTCACTTTTTCTGAGTTAACAAGATGACTATCGCAGAATGTTGACAGAGGTTTTGGGAAAAACAATTCTGCTCCGTTTTTCCAAATTATCGAGATCCTCAAAATCCTGCGAGAAGCTCTCGCCTGCCATCACCAGCCTGACCCTCCAACACTCCTATAGCTGTGTTAATCTCAGGTTTTACTTACGTGTTCATCGACAAGCTAATAACAATGGCGTCTGTATTACTTGAAGACGTGAGACTCTCCCAAAATAAAACTGGATTAAACAAACGGGCAGGCAACGTTTGCTTCCATGAAGTAGAGCTCTCTAGTAAATGCGAGCTCCTCTTGGGATTTTGAGATATCTCGTTAATTCAGAAAAACAGAGCAAATACTTTTTTTTCCCTCAAGTGAATGCATTACGCTTCTGTACTGTTTTGCCAAGAGTCAGCATCAACTTTATCTCTGTGCAGCACAGACAGCTTAGCAGCAGGTAGCAAGGAGGAACTGTTTCTGTCCGTATCGGAAAATGTAACATCGTCTTCCCTCTCTCTCTGTTGATGGTGCTTTACTCTGACTTGTGACACAGGAAAATGCATCCAAAGCCCCCATGCTGCTGGGAGCTCACCTCCATTTTCCAGTTCAGCCTGTTTCTCTCGGGGGCTGCTGGGGAGTTCTACACCTGATTATTGGTGACTAAGCTACAGTGAGAATGTTGATGCTATCCATACACATTAATGCATATATATATATATATATATATATATATATATATATACACCGTATATTTATGGTTAAAACATGGTCTTTTAGTGCTGCACAAAGGACTGAGAAGGTCAATTAAGTGTCAGAATGTTCCAATAAAAATGATTTTTGGCTGCCAGGTAAGAGCCAACATTTAAGCGAAGAATCACTTTGGTTTGCGTGTTTCGGAGGACGATGTGATTCTTTTCAACAGCTCTTTGGTACGAACGAAGCGAACTGAGAGCTGTTCTTTTTGTCGTTCTTTCGCTGCCTGCCCTGAAATCAACCCCCCTTTATGTGAAGCAGTCAGCCACAGTTTTGCATGGACTGCATTCAAGGCAACTTCTTCCATACATTCAAAGCAGGAAATTCACTGACGAAGCGGAGGGTCATGGCGTCACCTTGTGTAATGTTTCACTGCAGAACACTGACATTAGGTCCGGTAATATGAGTCACTTAGTGCTGCTAAACCCTATTATTGGTGATTGTTTTTCAGATAAACCTAGTAGCCCTAAAAAAAGAAAACTCAAATACTTGTCATTGTTTTTCAGTTTGTTCAGTTTTATCTATATAGCGCCACATCATAACAAAGTTATGTCATAGCACGTTTTCATACAGGGCAGGTCTAGGCCGACTCTTTTGAAGGGATCTCGGAAAGGAACGGCGCCAGGAGATCCGGCACCCTTCAAAGAGCCGCAATTCCCATGTTTCGTTTTTCTGTGTTAGCTGCTTATTAAGCAGCACAGCACCGACTTGTGGAATATTACGGAACGATGCCTTCTGACGGGGGGGAGGGGGGCGCTGTGGAGCAGCCCGGGACGGCAACACCCATGTTTCCATTCACAGGACCCACATGACTTCTGCGTTGTTACACAGTCAGGCTCAAACATCCAAAGCCAACATGTATGTTGAAGGAAGATAGATGTGGATTCGTGTCTCAGTGCTGGATTCTCTGGAACTCTGCTCTCCGCTTGGCTTTTTCTTTCCTCCCTCCAAACTTTTCGTGTTGTTCCTTTATCTTACATCTCCCATTTTCTCAACCGCGTCCCACTCACCCTCTCCGTTGTCCTCCCCTCTTGTCGTCCTCCCTCCTCTGCCTTCACATCACTTTGCCTTGTCTCTCCTCAGCGACAACAGTCCCCCTGCACCACAGCTCCTGTCTCAGCTGAAAGATGAGGAACGTCGTGCCGTACATCATCTCAGCAGGGTTCAAATGAGGTGCTTGTAACAGTGTGGTTTATGCATTTCAATGCCATTGACCAGGCACAGCAGGTTTGACGCCAGTTTAGTTTATGTTGATGCCTCCTGTTTTGTTCTTTAAGCACCTTCGAACCTGAAATGAAAACCCATTAAATTAATGAAATTAAAGTTTAATTAGGATATCGTAGCAGCAAAATTAAAGAGGTAAAAACAGGCTAATTTACAGCTAGAATACTTACTCTGACACATGTGCACGTCTCTTATAATTAGGAATTTTAATTGGCAAGAATAAACAAATCAGATTCCACAGAATGTGCGACGCTAAGCTGCTTATTGTTGAAATTAGCTAAAATGATTTTTAATCAGGCCAATTAAAACATGGATTTCATTTTACATTTTGAGGTTTAAATTTAGAAGACATAAAACTATTTCAAAGAAAGTGAAGACGTTCTTGTACTTTGCAGAAAAGTGGTGGTGGGGGCAACATACATCCTGTTATTCTGCACATTGTCCTTGTTGCTGTGTGCAAGACTTAATGTGGGCATTGTTGGTTATCACCTTCTGATGGGCCAGACTCACCAGCCGCCTCGCTTCTCATCATCTCTGCCCACAAAGTAGATGCTCGCACACATGGCGGTGGCACGTTTCCAAATAGCAAATCCTCATTTATTTTGTACATAACATCTTGAAGATCGATGGTCCCAAATATTTTAACACGGGAAGCAAAAGCATGCATCTTACACAGTATTCTAGCCATGGCTGAGAGCAACAGCAGCTTGGGTTAAATGCATAAGGATCCTGCCTAAATACCTGAACCGGAGTTTGTCTAGCATTCCAGGATTGTCGCCCTCTCCTATTCTTGTGACCCTGCTGGACAGAATGATGCTGCGACAGTTATTAGACTGATACACAGATATTAGATGGAAGTAGATTATTATATTTTCTTCTTCGTTAGCCTACATGGTTTTGTATTATCATATACAGGATCATAATCATGTTCCTGATGTTTCCCTAAAGAAATGTAGATTAGCTAACAGGGAATTGATTGAATCCAGGCACACAGCACAGCGCTGAACCCTGATTGGCCGAGAGCTTATCAAATTGAACTGAGGTGGACCTGCTGGGCGGAGGCCGGTGTCGGGCCGCTCACGCAGGAAAACAAATCTCAATCAAAATGGAAAGTACATGGATTAATACCAAATAAGTCAGGGATTTATTCAGTAGGAAATATACGAGTATTAATCAGTACACAAACTGCTTTTGGAGGAATCCCTGTTGAAGGCAGAGCTGAGACGGTACATCACAGTGTGCTGAGAAACGATTTTCTTCCAAAAATGCCTCAAAGTATTTCAGTGAATTAACCTATACTGTACGCTTACATGTATATTAATAGTGTTCTGTTAAAGTATAATAAAATACAAACAGCAGCTCTTTTACAACTTTTTACAATCTTATGACTCTTATCTCCTCCCAGGGCTCAGCATCTGTTGCTAGGCAACAGTTAACACATGCATCAGGGCATTTATATTTTTTGCAACTTTTATAACAACACAGAGCAATAAACATTTGAAATGATGGGCTGGCATGATTCTATATTTTTGGATTGTCAACACATCCATTAAAAGAGAAGAGCTGACTGTGTGTTCATCTGTCTCTCAGAACATTCCGACTTCCTTCACATGTCTGTGCACCCAGCATGGTTCTGTCACAAGTATAAAGTCGCATTTCACACATTACTGTAGTTTTTAGCAAATGTAACTCAAACAGGAGTAAATACCACATTTGTTGGGGACTATTTCAGAAGCGGATGAATCCACATTTGGAGCTCTAGTGAGGATTTCCATCAGTAGGACAGTGTGTGTGTGTGTGTGCGTGTGTGTGTGTGTGTGTTCATAATAAGAGAACACGTCACCCAGTGCAACACTGTGGCTCACTGATGTGTTTTTGGTAATTTCTGGACAACAATGGAGCTCTATCATACCTGGGATATTTGTGAGACGGCTCCATTCATTGTTGCTTTTGGTCTTTCTTGGGATTGGGTGAAAAATACAGAATATTTCCAGCCTTTTTAACATCGTAAAAAAGTTCCTTTGGTTAGTATCTGTATTAGATTAACAATAATGTCTGTTAACAAAAGATTGCCAATGGACCGGTCAAACTTAAACTCTTACTTTTATATAACATGCCAGATGTGTAAAAGAATCACTGATGCCTTGCATTGCATCATGTGCCAGCGTCACTTAAGTTTAACCTTGATGTTAAATTGTTTTGCGATTAACTACATGTGAATTCTGTGCAGAATGTGAGATTTTATAATGCGCTGACTCTGCAGCCTGCACTGCAGCATTTGTGCAAGTTTTACATCCCTGAAAACAACAGCTACCTGCAAGTTTGGAGCATTTATTCCTGCATGCTTCAGAAAATGGTCAGCTGTATGTACTTATATTGAATTGTAGAACATTGCAGAAACATTTGCAGAGCTGGGTGAAGTACGATTTTATCATAATGCTGCCCCTTTAGATCGTGATTACAGTACATGTTCTACTTCGCACCTTTGACCTCTTCCATTTGAGTCTTTAGTCTTAAATCTGTTGTGAAAGGGTAAACCGATAATGGAAAGCCCGGCGTGACCTTTAAGAAATACACATATTTATTTATTTTACGAAATAAAAACCACGCAAACATTTAAAATAACAAGAAACACTGTGTTTTATTAAACAGTTGTTTACAATCCAAAATTGCATTTCTGCGAACGTGAAACATGAATTCTGCAGCTTCTGGCTTCATGTGTCATATAAAATGTTGCATTTATTTGTGTGAAGGTCAAACACAGCTTGCTTTTCTACTTTAAAAAAAACACCCACCGCCACTCCTGTCCTGACTGTAAACTATAAAATGGCATTAATCAGCCATGAATTTGTAACGCAGACACGTCTTCTTTCTCCATCTCCATCATAATAAAAGCATTAAGGCAAAACATGTATAATGAAATGCTCAGTGATAATAGCAGAGCAGCATGTGTTGACTTCACCTTGTGACTTTTGAAGTGAATATTAGTTTATCATGCATACACCTTCACTTCTGTTAGACATTTATTGTCTCCGAGAAAATTATTCATTAAACTGAAAAAAACGAAAGCAATATTTCCACAACAAGCTCACCAGGGCCTCCTGCAGCAAAGTTGCCATGGAGATGATGAGTGCTGTGTGCTGCACTTTGTGGATCAAGTAAAAAAAAAAACCATAGACTTTTAAGAGCTTTGTATTTTACAGGTGTGTCAGGAGCGGCTTGGCACGGTGGGCAAAACGAAAAAAAACATTAGGAAAACAACTCTCCGCTTCCTCATCCAGACCCGTTTAGCCTACTGATTTTGGTTAGTTTGTTTTTCCTCACTGCAAAGCATTACTAGAGCAAGCTGTTGGCGCAACATCAGCCTCCATTCTGTTTACATCAGCTTCCCCATGAGATGGCGTGAGGCGGTGCATTGATGGCTCCCTCTGGCACGACAATCTCGGTAACAGCGGTGTGTCGCGCGCCATTACATTCTGATCTCGCAGTGTTTGCACGGGATTAGATAGACGAACATCTGTGAGGTTTCTCCTCATGCGCGTGATGTAACTGTGTGATGCGTGAAGTGCAGGAACATCTAGCTGCTCTTTTCGACTGCAGCCTCTCGTTAAATGGTGGCGCGTCATGCTGCTGCGACTGTTCTCTCTCTCTGTCTGTTCAGGCCAGCTGCCTTTTGGATTTCTGTGTAATTATCCTCTGTTTTTGGGCGTCTTTTTTTTTTTTTGTTTTCTTTAACATTCATGCCCGGTGGGGTCCAAATCTTTGGATAATAAGCATTTTGTATCAAGGAAAAGTGCCACACATTGAGCTCTAATACAGAAATGATTATCGTGCTTTGTTTTTATATCATCATTGTCACAGTCAAATCCTTCTCTATTCTTTACGTAATGAACTGAAAATATTCTTCTCTGCTCTAATGGAAAACATTAAAGGTGTTCAAGCTGTCTGTTTGCTGTCTGTTAATTATCTGTCAGAACAATAGGAAACAACAGTACATCAGGACAGATCCAGTGTTGATCTTCTATATAAACTATGTACGAGATCCTATCGCAGACGGCGGATTATTGATTTAATTATTTCTAGCATTAGCAGAGATGAAGTCGCTGGCCCGGGCTGTGAGGAGTGGCAGCGCTGCTCTGTTTGTTTAGAACAAACAACGTGTTATTTGGTTTGGAGGGAAGCGGCTCAAAAAACACTCAGTGCTGAGCTTCAGTGGACAGAGTCAATACAGCAGAATGGCTGAGAACCATATCTGAGAAGCAGCAATATTACATGCAGACTGAATGAATGGCAAGAGTGGATTTCCAGTACAATTTTGTGTTTTATTCAAAATCATTATTTAACCATTACTTTGAGTGTTAGCTCTTTATAATGAACATGTTGCATGTTTTCACCTTGTAGATTTCTACACCCCAATCTTCCAAACGTTTTCTCCTCCAAATTGTGCAGCCTACTGCACATGCTCATTGGTTTCTCTCTCTGAAACCACCTACCCGCCCCATAGACTTTGATGTGTGACGACGTCATACACGTTAAAATATATATTTCCCAAATAAACTTATTGGCTTTGGGAAACATACATTTTCATGGTTTTTTTCTTGCAAAGAGTAAGCTATAAGATGTTTTTGTTTGGGTTTTTTGGTGGTAATTTGGGTGAACCAACCCTTTAAAGCATAAACAGATTGACTACGACTATGAAGAAAGTCTACTGCAGCCTGCTTTCTGACTTGTGCTGTGGTGCATTCATGTGCCATGGGAACCTACAACATCGAAGGCTTAATAGCTGGCTGATAAACGTCAGTATTTAAAAAAGGAAAAGCCTAGTAAATCCACATTATTCTATGATGAAGCCATGTTTGCTTCTTGTTGTTTGCCAGATTTGACTGTCTAACATGATAGTTGGTGTTGCTGGAGCTGCATGCCAGCACTTAAAAGCACCTTGGCTTAGTTTGCAGAGCCAGATCAGTCTGCACAGGCGTGTAAAGAAACAAGCTGCTCTAGCTGCTGGCTGACTAGACGTACTTTTTAATGGTTAAAAAACTGACACCTGTGTGATTTTGAATATGCACACACAGAAGTGTCAGATGCATAATCCCAAAGTCAATTTAGGAGTAATTTCATCCTCGTACAATGAATGAGCTATAGTTTATGAAAGACTTTACTTGATCATTTGAAGCACCATTAGGGCCTGTGGGGAGGATCAAACGTTACCCTGACTTCAGCAAATCCACTTGCTGAGGGCCCTTATGATGCATGCAAATGTATGCAGAGTTATTGTGAGGGGGAATTATCCATTCATTTGATATTAGCATGGGTGTTCTGTCTCACAGGTGGTGAAAATGGAACCTGGCCATTTGTGTCTAATCACTGCCTCAGCGCAACGCAAAACCTAATGGAAGGCGCTGTCAAATGGCAGAAGGTGCGTTCTGCGATAAAACAGGGTAATTCCACTTCACAATAATCACAGGGGTCCTATCAAGTCGATAACTGCATTTACAGCAAATGTCTCTCAGCACAGACTGAGCAATTTTCTCTCCTGCAATCGCCGGAAAAACCATTTTACTCAGGGAGAGGAGGGAATTGGTGGGTGCCGAAAGTGAAATTTCCCAGGGGAGCCGGGACATATTGTGAAAATCACTCGTATTGGAATGTATCCAACGGATTGTCACTCAGAGGAGGGGTGAATTTGGGAACAATATTGTGTGCACTAACAGAAACAAATGTGCTCCAAGGTTGAAAGGGGCAGCCATTTCAACTCTGTGGTACTTTTTGGAACAATCTGTTTGACTGAGGCTAGAGATGTTATTAGTTAATGTTTCATGTTTCATGTTCAAGGTTTGAGTGCTCTGATTTGGTCTTATTCAAGATGGATTCATTGACCTGTTTTTCCAGAAAACTCTTCGTGCTTTCTGCTCATGTGGTGAATTATTTCCCCCCCGAAGCGTCCACGGTGTTCTTCTGTTGGCGACGGCGAAGCAACAGGGATTTATGTTAACATGTTGGAAAATACTCATCTGGCTTACACACGCTGACACTAAAATCCTTTTCTGTTTAACAAAAAGACAAAAATTCTCTTACCTGTCAGATTTGGTGGCTTTCCTCAGAGTGACCAACAAGAAGATGGCGTCAGAAGAAGGGTTTGTCATCAAGAAATAAAAGGACAAAAGGGTGAAACTCTGAAACCTCAGGAACAAGGCTAACCAAGGTAGCAAGCAAAAGATCCCTTACTGCAGTGATCAGTGATAAAGAATCGAAATTCTTACCAGGTAGTCTCAGGAGGCATCCTCATCTTTGCCCGAACCACCTCCATTGGCTCCTTTCGATGTGAAGGAGCAGCGGCTAGAGGTGAACCCAACTATATCTAGCTGGTACCACTGAACCTCCCTCACCAACTCCGGTCCCCACCAGAGAGGTGATGTTCCACGTCCCTAGAGTCAGTCAGCGACGCTGAGGATCAGGACGCCCAGGTCCCCGCCTTCGCCTGCCGCCCGGCTTGCATTGTACCCAATACAGATGCCTATCTCTGCAGGTGGTGAGCCCACCGGGCTTAAAATTGTCACAAGCCAAAAGAGCTTGGAAGCCACCACTCTGCAGAACGCCTCGCTCAGAGATTCAACAACATGTACTAACATCCTGGTAAAGCCGCCATGTTGCTCAGCAGACTGTTGGTTTGATCCAAAGAGTCTACTGACGACAGGGCCCTGCCACGCCAAGCCAACTTTGAAGAACTAGATCTGCTCACGCCATGTGGAAAGGTGCAAAGACTGCACACAGCAGCAATCTGACCGCAGACATTTGGTGCTTGAGTGCAGAAGTTCTCTTTTGACTTTGGGTCAACTGATGAAGATGAAAACAAAATCAGCTACTTGATGCTTGGAAGTGGACGCCCTGTATGGAAGTCACGGCATCGTATGTCCAAACATCCACACCGAATCCTCCTTAAGAGGCCTTACAAACATGTGACCACAACAGTTTGCTTCGCAGAAGAAAACGGAAACATAGGTTGTGTTTATGTGCAAAGCAACCAGTGCTGTTGTCTTTTCCTGGTGTCCTAAAAATGAAGGAGTTTGGATCAGGGGCGAGGACTCCCACTAATTGAGACACACATTAATTCCCGTCATCCCGTATTTATTCACACCAGTCAGCACCTAATTAATCACAGCTAATTATTCATTTTCCGTCTCTTTATCACATCCCACTGAAGACCAACACCAAACATTAATGGTTTGACTGGATAATGCAAGATTTCTTCTTCGTGACAAATCCGTACTTTGACAGGCAGGGTAATTTAAATGATAAGCATTTCTCTCTAGCAAAAATTAATTTTGATATGTATCTGGCAAGTGTAGGTGTGCAATCGCAGCGATGCAGCTGGCCTCGAGCCAAGGTAAAGCACTCATTATTTTCCAAGCCAATGGTATCTGTCCAGTTCATATAACGTGACTGGTAATGGCAGCTCTTTCTTTCTCTGACTTAGTTTGTCTGCGGATTTTTCTGTCTGTATTTATTACTATTTCGTTTTGTTACAGTAATGATTTTTGGACCAAAATGTCAGTTATTCCAGGGAGAGGTTTCTGTGAGTGTAAGTCATTTCCAGAGGTGGTGAGCCTTTATATTCCCAGGTCTTCATCCAGCAGCTTTTACAGTTTTGTCTTTCTATTTTGAGTTGATGCAGCTACATTTGCCTCCTTCTCTGCATCTGATGGCCTGCAATTGGGTTCTGGACATAGATTTTTGCCTCCAGTGGAGGGAGTGTCGCTCTTTTGAAGATCCCCACTCTTTGTTGAGATGATCAGTCAGTGCACTAACCTTTTTAGGCCATACCTTTTTAAAGTATAAATATATATATATATATATATATGTATTTCGTTTTGTTAAAAACTCCTATGAAAACACCAAAATGATCATGTGTTCCATTTCAGTTAGTATTGATTTCCCCGCCCTGTATGTATGCCTAGTGAGGATGCTAATCATTTAAATTGGGTCTCAAACAAAACTCAAACAACACCGTAGTTTTCAGCAAATGTTACTCAAAGCGGAGGCAATATGTTTTTCTGGCAGATTTAGTGCACTTGTTTACAGCCAGACTGTTTGAGTGACTGTGTGTGTTCATGGTGATTAAATATTACTATTATCAGGACGATAGGCAGCTGAGAGAGGCGCGTGATTGGTGCATCTCCTTGGACGCTCAGCTGCCCGGACGTTTTGGGGTTAAATTTGGGGTTTTCCCAAGGAAGTTGTGCCCCTTGGGATCACAAGAGAACCACATCAAATCTTTGGCCGTTTTGCTTGTAGAACGACTTGAATGATCAATTGATTATTGAAAAATAGCTGCCGATTGATTTTCCCATGAAACCGTTACTTCACCCCCTTTACCCTGTTTCATTGATGCGTTTTGCAACAAGAAATCGATTCTGGGCACCTACTGAGTATTATCTCACTGAAGCAATTTCAGTAGTGAAGGTGTGTGTGTGTGTGTGTGCGTGTGTGTGTGTGTGTGTGTGTGCGTGTGTGTGTGTGCGTGTGTGTGTGTCTCTCATTAGCCAAAGCAGATGAGCTGTCAGGTTCAGACACATTAGAAAGGCATCTTCATCTTTTTATCATTGATCTCCAGCTTTGAACAGACAGGTCTGACTGGGAGTGCGTTGCAGTGAGCAGATGAAAGAAAAGGCAGGGAGCGCTTGTTTCCTCGTCTGTTTTTATGCTGCTGGTTTGAGTCTGTTTGTGGATGACCATCAGCTATCTTTCTTTTTTTTTTTTTACATGCGTCTCTTTAGCCCTTCTGCTCGGTGGAAGACATTCTGATTTATCAGTGTTTGACGTGGTAAAAGCCCTGCTGCAAGGGAATATGTACAGCCAAATTCTATCTACTTTTATGTTATGTAGTATGCAGAGATTTGGTATTAAACCACCCAGGGCTGAGAGGCTCCAATATATCATTGTTCAACTGCTGTCGCATGACGTTGCCTTGTAGTCTCTCGGTGATACTGTAATGACTGTAGCTGTGGTGGTCTGGAGGTAATGATGTCATTTATTTGAATTATGGTGAGAGACAATATGAGGTGTTGCTTCCTGTCAGGTGACAGAGGCGGCCTGTCAAATGTATTTCATCTGCCAGTATGTACACAGTTTGATTCAGCGGATGATGAATTAAGAAGCTCAGATCTCGACATGCGCTCGCTCTGATGCGTCGGACAGGAAACAGACGACTGTTTTCCCGAGGGTGCAGGTGGAACTTTGATTGGTTCGTTGGGAAATGAAAAGGGTGGAATTTCAGAGGAGTTAAGTCGGGGGAGGATCTGCGTTTGTCACCATCCAGACTGAATTATGACTCTGAAGCTACAGATACAAAGCCTGCACTAAGTGCCTCTTCTGCCGCAGCCTGAAGACTCGACATATTCATCACGGGGGAAAACAATTGGTTTGTCATTAATTACATTATTGGTATAATTCATTAACCTGGGGGGGCACTGTAGTACGTCTTTAAAATAACTGCTGATGGATTTGAAGGATCCTATCTGAACGGGCTGAGGTTTAAAATAGCAGGATAATCAATGTCCTATTTGTCACACTGACATCGGCGCGGCAACTGTTATGGATTGAAGGTCTATCAAAGAGTTTTTTTCAAGTTGCAGACTCATTAAAGGGTCTTGTACGCTCAAATTTATTGCAGGACCTTGGATGCAGGAGACCGTTGTCACCAGGGAAATGCTTCAAACTTAGGTTTTTCTCACAAGGGACCTCCTGCTTTCGTGCAAATAATTACTGTCCACTCTAAGCAGCAAAGGCAGAAGTGGCATGCTGTTTTTATGTTGCCATAAAACCTTGTTGGTAGGAGATTGGAGTGCATAGAAATTTATTCTTGTGTAAGTTAATAAAGAACATCATTCAGAGCGCCTTGGTAGCCGAATGCTTACAGCACATCTCCCTCTCTCTCCACCAGTCACGATCAAATAAAGACAAAACATGCCCCCCAAATAATGATGATAATAAAAAAGAACCTCATTCATAGAAAGATCCAGTGACCACATACATGTATATGGATATATGGAAACTGGAAAGTGTACATCAGCAGAAATCCAAATGAAGTAGCAGATTTCTTGGCCATCACAGAGCTGCATGTCACCAACTCCATTTAATCACAAGATGGGCTTTTAGTTGGAAAAGTAAAACTACAAAAAAGGTCAAATGAAAGTACTTTTTTTTTTTTCTATAAATGAAGCCCCGGAGTCTCAGCGGCCATCTGGCTACCAAAACAGTCCACAGGCTATTGTCTGGATGAGAACCATGACTCAGCAGGACGAAGGTGAGTGGAGGTCAGCTGAGCTCCTGGCAAGGTCACCGGCAGGACCGGGCGAGCTGACACAACTCTTCAACCAGAGAACACACAGACACACAGATGGCTAAATGTGCCCCTGAAGCTCCTGTCGATCCATCTGTGGATTATTCTTATCATTTCCAAAAAGGTGATGATATTGATTTTCTGGGGTTTGGCCGAGAGTGTTTACGTGTTTGACTGATGCTTATCTCAGTATGCAGCACATCACCTGTCTGTCAGCGTCAGGCTGCAGAGCCGGCCAGAGTCGAGGAAAACCCGGCACCGGGTCATGAATAAAAACGTTCATATCCATCATTTAACTTGATGCACTTTTCTTAAGGGATCCGAGCGTTGCCTTTGCATACTACTTAAAAAGAAAAACTGACATTCATGCTTAAACACTCTGCTACAAAGGAGGGTATTTAAAGTGACTAACTGAGCTGCAAAGAGCCCCAGTCGACTGTGTCTGCACTGCAGGTGCACTGGTCAAAATATTCATGTGAAGGCAAACAGCATCTGCCAAACACAGATAAAAAGCAATCGGCAAAGAAAGAGGACCAGTAGTTACGGATATGGTGCCTGTGCTGCTGGTGAATGGTATTAACCAGCACACAACCGAATATGGCCCACATTTAAACGAATTTGATATTTTAGCTCACTTTCACACTGGCAGATTATTGCAAACCTGTAAGCGGTTCACCCCCCAAAAAAAAAAAGCAACGTGAAAGCTTTTTGCTGAAAGGCTGCGCGTGCTCACAGATCGCGAATTTCACTCCTACAGTTAGTTCGAGCTCAAAGAAACACATCCAGGATGGAAATGGCCTTAGATACTTCAAAGTATTTTTCCATGAAACCTGCGGAAACCAATTTTTTTTACAGACTTAATTACATTTGAATGAATGCACATTAACAGCCTGTACCACAAAGATTAGTTTAACTTCTTTTCCACTCCTGGAAACTGGAAGCAGGCAAGACCGAAGAGTCTCTTTCCATCCACACCTCTCTTGAAGTGGCTGTTTTTAAAAACATTTTCAGTGTCTTGTGCTGATCTTCTTCTGCTGCTGCTGCTGCTGCTGCTGTTGCCAACATGGTGCCAGGATGTCCTTCTGCTTCCAGGCTGTGTGCTTGCTCGTTCTCTGATCAAAAGATGATTTATTTTTCTATACCAGTGTGCAACGGACAGAATTACCCTTGGTGTCTGGGGCTCCTGCGAGTCACCAGCAGCGTCCCACAGAGGTTAGCGGTTACATCCACGTGCTATTATTTGGCAACCTGGAGCAACAAAAAAAAATTTAAAAATGAAAAGGGTGAAATCTAATGAAAAGAACTCTGGGGGCTTTTGACATCCAATCATTTTTTAATTTCACAGGCATTTTATGAAATTTAAAGTGCACTTTTGCAAGAGCTGCTCACCTATCGTGGCCGGCTGTTTGGCTACAATAACTTGTGACCACACCTGTGCACACTGACTGTATTTTTGCCTCGCTAGCCGCATGTCCTAAAGTCCAAGCGTCCAAGCTAAGTACAAAAGCAAATTTCAGGGCTGCACAAAAAGTGAAGGGGGCATGTCCCCATATCTCCGGAGGAAATGTTGTCTTTACCTAATCATTTTGAGGCGAACATCTGATCTCTCCTCTCACACGACCGTCACTTTTACTCCAGAAAACTCTGGAGGATTGCCAAGAACTCTACCAGGAGATTCCTGCTTTTTACAGGTGTTTTATCTAGCACCACCCACAGGTAGACTTTGATTCCGTCTACCGGTAAGACCTTGCGAACTGCTAAATGATCAATATGTTGTTAAAGGGGTCCAACACTTCTATTATGCGGGGTGTAAATGGAGACTGTCCTCCAAAGAAAAAACATCTTGTACTTCGGCACCGACCATGATTTTAGTCATTAGTTTGAAAGGGATACACTCCCAATTTGGATGATGTCAAGCTCTTGCTCCTACGTGGTAACACATAAACATGGCGGTCCCCCTAATGTCAATGAAGTAGCAATGGATTCATTTTTGCAAGGGCACAGTTTTGGAAGGCACTGGCGAATGACGATAGGAGTGTCAGAGAAGAAAACGTTTTACACACGTGTAGTTCCTGAGGGCAATTACGATTACTATTTTGTAGTTTAATTCAGAGGATTTAAGGATTTAAGTGCCATTGTGGCCTCTATTGACAAAATGTGCTTGACACAAGGAATGCGAAATACAAACTTAAAGAGTCTAGTTGTACTTTTTAATGCACATACTGTACAAATAATATGACAGAAGATGCAAGAATATTCACCATCTGACCTAGATTCAGATTTTATTAAACGACTCAGTCGTGTGCAGTTGCATTATCGTTCCATCAATATAACCCTTGCTCATGGGTAGCAAAGGCGAAAGCAGTCAAAAGAAAGATTTCTGCTTCAGTAAACCACTTCGCATGTGAGATCGAGCATCACGTGTCGTGCGCAGGCCGGAAAATCGCCTCTTTGCACATTTGCATGCCTGAGTCAATGGAAATCTTGCCCTAATGTTCCTCGCGTCTTCACGGAATTGATGCATTTTCCGTAAGAAGCTTTTCTGACAGAGTGCGGGGAGTTTTACAGAAGACCAGGCATTGTCTGAGCGAGGCTGTTACTCTGCAAAGGTTACAGTAAAAGGAGTTGTTTCACAGCGGAGGTGCAAGCCTGGAAAAGCGAGATAGTGAGCTACTGCACTTGTAATTTTGCATATTCGGCATGTCAGTCATTCTGTCTCACATCTCCCTCTCTGTTCACATGCGTCCTTGTTAATTATTTGTATTTAATAAGCTCCCCAATTCATTTTAAGTTAGTGCCAACTGTATTTATGAGCGTTCCAGGCTTTTCCTGTGTGTTCTCCGAGTTTGGCCTGGACTGTCATCCCATAAACAGTCCTGCCAGACAGCCAAGACTTAAAGCCGCTGTCTGGTTTAGTGGAGAGATGTATTTGGTGCAGCAGTAAAGTATTGAACTGTGTGAAGTTGGTGTCACAGTGAGACGGGCGATGCTAGTTAACCTACCATGATGAACTGCTTCAATGCCATTTTGTCCAGCAGCCGACTGTGAAGCTCCGCTAGAGTTTAGCGCCTGTAGGGAGGAGAAAAAAGAAAAAAGAAAAAAGGAATAATCCTCCAGACAGCACTAAATAGTGTAGAAGGTCAGATTCATTTCAAACATACATCACTATTATAGCACCCAACAAGAGGCTGGAGCTCAAACAGCCCTCAGCCTTTCTGTGTTGAAAGGATTTTCACAAATTACAGCACATAGTTCCAGGCTTTACAGAATGAACATAATGCTTTTCGTTGTTTTAATGCGGCACTAGACCTTCCTCAAGTAACAAAGAAGGGAAACAACATATACTTGGGTTATGGGGATCAGAAAATAAGGGAGCATTATCGTGTGTGAGGAGCGGCATATTCTGTCACACGTTAGCATGATCGAGGGGTCATTACTGCACCATCACGGGTAAATGTATAAAGTGAATTCCCTTCCTGGACTGACTGTAGATCAGACGAGAGGGCCCCGAGGACCAGCCGGTGTGCAGGTGCAGCTAATAAACCATGTTGAAACCAATCTCTTCACTCGCGGTACAACTACAGCACAGCCTGTTTCATTTGACCGCCTTCATCAGTGTGATTGATTTGACCCACAAAGCTTGTGACTTCGGGCACAAGGGGGGGGGGGTAAATACTTAACTTGTTCTTCGCTGCGCACCGAATGCTTTGAGCCTTTGAACGAAGCACAAAACATCTTTATAGTCTGATATCGTTGGACTGGTTCCCTGGAATGCCTGCTCACTACCGCTGGCTGTCTTTGATTGTGAGCAGTTGAACCAGAGAGTAATATGTCAGACTGCGCTGCTTCTGTTTGAGAGGCTTGAAGAGGTAAAACGCTCCGGTAGTCCGGTAACAAATAAATGGTATACAATTTATATATACACTGATATATACTTTTGAGACCGTTTGGGGGCCACTCAGTAGTGCATATGGTATGTTATAGATATGCTAATCCTAGTGGCATCAAAATGCTGTTTTTTAGCTCTAGGTCTATATTTAGGTCTAGCTATGCTAATGATTTTAGCCACGGCAACTAAAAGCTACAGGGTGCACATTCAGTGGGAAGCGTGTTGCAACAAACATAGCAAAAATAATGCACCTCTTTTTATACAGACGATATTCTCTATTATGTTCCAAACTTCCTGCGAAAAAAGCCCTTTATTCTGGGTATTTCATGCAGCTCAGCCACACATTAGGGATGGATGTTGGCGTGATTTAAAAAAGGGATTTCTTTGGTGTAATCACTCAGATTAATCTCTTTATACACTTGATGCATTATACACTGCCTTCAAAGTGATAGAGACAGATAGAGGCAACTGATTGGACAATAATTATACAGCCATCCAGATTGTAATCCACAGCAGCAGCTACAGCTCTTTCTGTTGATGGGTTTGTGTATCATTTAGTCGTGGCTGCAAAATTGATATGAAATAAAATGCCCCCTTTTGAATGCACATAATTTTTTTTTCAGACATGCACATTTAACAGACGTCCCATAAGACCAGCTGCCTGGTCACATATGCACGAGGTGAAATGCATTCAATTAATGCGAAGGAGTGAAAACAAATCCCTCCATGTATGCCTGCAGACCCCACAGACAACAACACAACAGTAACAAATTAGAAAAGAAAAAAGTTTGACAACTCCGGGGACAAATACACATTTCCTGGGTGACAATTTGTCATTTAATTAGCGAGCGCACAATACCAGCAGGATAGTCACCCGCCTAGGCTGTGCCATCCATCATGAAAATATGCCACCAGTATTGTATATCCATAATCATCCTCGGCAGAGAATAGGAAAACAATGAGCCACCTTGTCTCTCTCTCTCTCTCTCTCTCTCTCTCTCTCTCCACACCCAAGACGAAGAAAAAGGTTGGCTCGCTGTTTCCCGCTGCCATTTAGAGGACATCTATTATGGAGACGTCAGAGCTCTGAGGGTTGGGCTCCCACCAGGAGCCTCCAGCAGGCAGACACAAGTGAACTTTGTTGCAGCGCCTCTTTCCAGCCTCCCCTGTCGCACTTTGCCTTTTTTATCTAGTACAGTAGAACCGACGTGAAAAACAAAACTTTAATAGCACAAGTGACCTTTTAGCGGGGACGCTGGGCGACGGCGGCTGCAAGTCGTGAGCTCAGACGGGTGGCCAAGACGTGCAGGATGATTTTTGGCGTTAGGTTGTAGCACAGGCGTGGTCTTTATTAGCCTTTTACAAGCATGGCCAACGACTGTCCGTTTAGCAGCGGCATTAAGAAACATCTCATGTCACCTTCAGCGTGCTCTGAGAGTCATCACGTTGTGTTTTAGTGACTCTCACCCCACAATGCAAGCTTTGTGTTTCTGCTACCAGACACCTGCATGAGTGTAAATCAGTGATCGGAGCGGGTTAAAGTCTGTGCAAAGGATGTTCAGACATTTGTTTCTAAACACGTCACACGTGTCAGGAAAAAAACTAAATTGTAGAACTGAATTGTGGAGTTTCATTAATGTTTACTTGATTTATTGTTGTTGGGTTTTATTTTTTTTACCATTTTTGTGATTTGCTTTGGGCGGTTTCAAACTTTTATTTGTCACATGCAGTTTAACAAGAGTGAAATGCTTTTCTGCAGGGCTGCTGCCTCTGCCACTACACAATATAAAAAACACTATAAAGTCAAATATATATAATTTATATAAATAAATAAAGTTAAGTCAGCAGAAGGAGCAAACTGTACAAATCACATGTGGAAAGAAAAGTTAGTGCAGGAGTTGCACTTTTTATATCAGGATTTATCAGCTAATTAAAACCTTTTTGCTGCACTTGATGAATTTGCGTCGCCTTGATCTTCTAATGAGAGTTTGTACTGTAGCTGTCAAAGTATCCACCACTGAGATTTTTCAACTGTCCCCACTTCAGGCACCCATGTAATGCCATTAAGGCCTCGATGACGTGATTAGCAGCGTGCTAATGACAGCAAGCAGGAGATGCACACTGTGATAAGCAGAGAAGGTCAAATGTTTCTCAACTCAGCATTTGCTCATAGCCCGTGCAGCTGGATTTGCTGGCTTGTGGGACTGATTTGTTTTGTTAATGTCGAGCAGAGATTTCTGTTGGAATCATGTGAAAGCAGCAGCACTGATGCTTCTTCAGGGTGAGTTGGCAGAAGACAGGTGGCATTTTGTCTGGAGTGGAGCGGAGGGCCCTGTTCAGGCCAAACACGTTGAACGCATTTCCCTCCCTCTGAAACATCTGTAAAGCTGCTTATATGTACAATGCGATTTTCATTACAGGCGGATTTTCATTACAGAGGTAGTCACTCATTCATCTGAAAACATGGGCAGAAAACTTGACTGACGTGTTCGGACTCTTCGTTAAGAGCAATGACAGGAGCTCGCTGCAGGAAATCGAGTCACTGAAGCTAGTGGACCAGAGGCAGGCCAGGACAGGGGGCGGGACTACGGGGGCCCATAACTTAAGAGTGACGGGCAACCGTGTTAGCCTGTAAAAAAGTTGATTTGTTGACGGCAGTGTGTGTGTGTCATTAGAGAGTGTTGGCCTGAGGAATGCTTGCGGAGAGGGACTTTAAATCTACAGTAAATCTCCCTTCCTGGCAGCACCTGCCTCTGATGGAGCAAATATTAGACAGCAAATGAATCACTGTGGAAGGAGAAGCTGTGGGGAGAGTCTTGCTGAATGAGAGCCCCCAAGAGAGCCTATACAGCCTGCGATCTTCCAGAACAATGGCGAGCGAATGTAAATCACGTGATGGAGTAAGCACATGACAGGGCCGATAGCAGCGAGGGAGCGGGAGGAGGAGGGCTGCTTGGAGATGCCGCTCCGGCGGAGGCGGCGCTTCAGCTCCCCTGCTCGTTTAAGTGCCATATCTAGAAACGAAAGTGACAGCAGAGGCCTGGCCGCTGGAGGGAAGCGACTGCTCACTCTGCTCGCATCTGCAAGCACAATGGCTCGGCTGGTCCTGCGCCGCGTCCCGCAGCCTAATGGCTCAGCGCGGCGACCGATGTAAAGAAACCGCCAAGAGGAGCGAGCCAAACGTGCGGCCCGCCCATCAAAGTTCATTCCCTTCAAACGAGGGAGTCTATTACAGCGGCGTCTTAGCGCTTGCTAATGCACCGCGTTGCAAATGTTACTGTGCGGGTGCAGGGATTTATTTAGGCTCGTGCATGTTGATCGTGGTTTTGCTTCAGCTTTGACCGTCATCAGTTTAAAGAAAAAAAAAAAGACCATCGCCTGACACTGAGCACTTTGTAAAGTCTGTTTTAAAGGCGATATATAAATAAAGTTGTTATTAGCATCAAGTGTGATCTGTTGATCGGCTGGTCATTTCATGGTTTGAATTACAGGATGTATTTCGGGGGTTCTGAGCCCACTAATTAAGACTTGGACGCTGCCAAAAGAGGTAAAAACAGGAGGGTAGAGCTATTTATATTCTGTAATGGGAAATATTTCAAAATATTTCCTATATTCATGCCTGACTTTCAGACCGCACCATTTCTTTAATCTTGATGTTAGTCGAACGTCTCCTCTGCCTGCTTCAAAGTCTACGCTCGTGTGCGTCGAGTAGGCCAATGGAGGCGCTGTACGTTAAAGTAAGTAGATCATTTAACACACTTTACTTTCTTACCTTCAGAGTTTCTGAATTAGATTTTATCAACTGGTACCAGGACAGTGCCTGCGCTCAATGCATCCAAATGGCTGCTGCCGCTTTGATGTATCTGTCATTTTTGCCACCATGGCGACAAAGATTAAGTCCTAAATGGAAGGTATCAACTTTTTGTTTTTAGAAGTAAGAAAAGCTGTTTAGACAGACCATCATGCACCGTTGAATTTATGGTACCGAGACCTCGACGTGAAACAAATCCTTGCAGGATTATCTCAAGCTTCAGTGGAACATTTCATTTCTTCGACTAAATTCAACATGAGGATGATATTTGTTTTCGTCTTTTTTCCAATAATAACTCTGTACATGAGCCACATAGTGTTTATCCGCTTAATAGCAACCACACGGAGTACAATCGCCCCAGCAGTCAATTCACATTTCTACTCTGAGAAGGAATAAAAAATAAATAAAAAAATGGAAAAGCCAGCAGGAGGGTTATCCAAAAGATTATTAAGTGCTCATGAATAACTGTCTGTGCCAACGGGCAGAGATTACCAGATAATGTTTTCATGTACCAGCAGGGAGACGCTCGCTTCCACTGAGCCTCGACAAAGTGCCTCCGCTGTAGCTTTGAGGCAGAATTTCACCCGGCTCTGCTGAAAAACTCTGTTTTTAGCTGTTCGACTGAGGTCAGACTTGTAACCCACCACTCCTTTTTTTTTTTTCTGTTTCTGTTGCTGAGGAACAGACAGAAGCTCAGGCGAGAGGGGAACAAAACAAGACGCGTTCTGACAGTGGAAACAGTTTCCAACCCAACAATGATATAATAATAGCAACTTCAAAGAAAAAAAAAAAAAGGGAAAAGAAAATGAAAATCAGGTTGTTTTTTTTTCCAGTGTTGCGAGCAGATCGATGTGTTATTTCTGACTTGCTTTTGAGACTTTCCATTTGAGCAGGTGAAGAACGTATGCTACTCGCCTGAATACGGAGGCAGAGTTAAGAAAGGGAGTGGGGGTAGTGGGAGAAAGCAAGAAATGAAACTGAAAATCAGAAATAGGGAGACATGGGGGAACAGGAGAGGCAGCCACGTGGCTTCCACTCACATTAGAAGCTGTTGCTCCCGAGAAACCCGAGTGTTTTGCAGAAGCTGCCAGTTTGGCTTGCTGCAGGAAAATAAAATCCTCAAAACGTGGCAAATGAAAGCGGTCGCCCTTGAGCACACAGACGGCCGTAACAAGTCCAGGCAGCTGCAAATCGAGCGCTGCTGCCATAAGTTAAAGTGTGGCTGCTTATGTTTGACCTTAACGGTAGTTTGACGAAACCAAAAGATTGCGTGCTCTTGAAAGCTCTGTAAAAAGCCAGCAGTGGAGACGGATCTTTGTTCACCTCAGATGAGATGATGTGATTTTGCCCGTTTGTTTTTTGCAACATGGCATTATAAGCACCCTCATACGATATGAGAGTAACAAGGATGTCATTAGAAAGAGCCATTGTGAGACCGCGGTGCATTATGAATCTATTATAATGGTATTATGAGGCTTTTAGAAGTAATGTGAATAAAATATCAAGCGCTCATTCCTGCCGTTGTATAAAAGCCACGTCTTTACATCTTTATTTGACTGAAACCCTTCTCCAGTGTGTGTCACCTCTCCTTGAGCTCTTTCGTCACCGAAATGTTTTCATTTTAATCAACAATGAATCACAGCTTTTATTGTCTTTATGTTTGCTACTTTCTCGGACCGACGTCATTTAAAGAGCAAGTCGCAAGTTTTGTACAAATGTAAACGTGCGTGTCAATGTTCACAGTAAAGAAGCTGAAATTATGATCTAAATGTTAATGTAACCTTAGCCAGAAAAACTGACATTTAAATTAAAATAACCGTTCATTAAAATTCAAATTTTAATGAATCTTGACCCCCGAGATATGAAATCAAACGGACAAAAACTAGGTATGACGGCACTAATTGGACTATAATGTATGCGCGCTGGGATCAGCTGTAGTCCCACGTGGCCGTGCACATGGTGAGCATGGACACAAGCTCCAGGAAATGTAATGAAAACCGCAGCCGCCATTTCTGTGTACATATAAAAGCCACAAATAACCATGACAGAACAACAAAAGTCATCAGATGTGTGTGATGGAATTTACTTGTAATGTGTAACTGCATTTCTGAATATTATTGTTGTTATTAGGGGTGTTTCTAATCTGAGATTATTTGCAGACTACAGACCAGTTATTTCAAAATAAACCAGAGCGGACGACAGCGATAGCCATTAGCGCTCTGCTCATATTCACCGTTGCAGCCGTCACCGCTCATCCTCAGCAGCAGCACCGTCATCAGCGTTTCCCCCAGGAGACACCCTGAGCTGTACTTTGGCCGGTTTGGCTGCTCAGTAAATCACACTCTCAGATCTGCTCCCTGAGACTCTCCTGCAGTCCCCGGGGGATTACCGCTGACATCTCAACAGGAAGCGGTGGCGATGAAGCGGCGTGGTCCGGCTCGCACAGTGGCGGCAGATGCTACATGTGCAGTAATTAATCATCATCTGGGTTGGAGGAATTGTGTCAAAGTATTTTCATCCAACATCAGTTTTCATCTTCGTCAATGCTATTCTACCTACAATCTGTAATCTACAATACCTCTTACACCAGCAGTTACACTGCCCAAATTTCAATCAATTCACTTCAATGGATTGGCATATGGGGGGGAATAAATCCGCACACATTTTTCTTTTCACTTTGCCGATTGGTGACTTTAACCCAAAAGCAAGCCGTCTGGACAGTGCTGCCTTTTGACAGAACGGGGCCAGAAAGTTCGAAACGGAGGAAGCTATCGCAGCTTATTAACTGCACTTATCCACAACACGTTTCCTGCAAATGTTACACAATAAAAGCCTTGTTAAGAAATGAAGGGTTTCTGCCCACTGAAACGCTAGAAGGCTTTTAATTTGAAACTGACACAGGAAGTGTTGAGTAACTGTTGAGTGATGCATATAAGGTATACTTGGAGTAGGGGCGTCTCCCCTATCCTGTGACATATGTAGATGTGAGAGATTTGTGTCAAGCTAAGTGGAGCGTAGATTATTGCACAATTGCTCTCCAGGTCCTGGAGAGTCCTGGAGCCCACCTCGACACACGCAGACATTTTCCTACCTGTGACTGAACCTGAAGAAGCTGGATGTGACGTGTGTTGTTCAGGAACTGTTTCAGACGTGAAGGACTGAAGACGCTCTGTAGTGCTATTTACACCCATCGAACTACAGGATCGTTAAACCCTGGAAACGTGTTCATCCTGGAACCTGATGTATAGAATTTGGCAACAATGCAGAAAGTGTCATGTGGTTTGGAGATGTATACTGACCCTTAGCGACGTTGGCTGCCCTGAAAGGCGAAATAGAAAGACAGAGAGGGAGAAGTCTGTGTATGTGTTTGACTTAATGCAGGTTAACTTAATTATCCTCGTAGGGAGGTCCAACTTTGTGACAGGCTAAATGTAGGAGAGTGCGTGCAGCTTAAAAATCACAAAGCAGCAGATGAATGCAGCCCGCACCTTGAATCACTTAACCTTGTGTATGCTAATGTGTCGGTGCGAAGCTGGAACCACAAAGGGCCAATTATACAGTAGGTCCAAACCTTGTGTGGTTAAAGAAGAAAAGCATTAGCTGCAATAAACCGATGAACAAATGAGACGTAACATCTCTGAAGTTAACAATGTGCTCCGTTTCTTTCTCTACATCAATGACTCAGCTCTTTTTTTTATCATTAATCAGATCTTTTATCTTCTGCTGAGCCAAAAACACCCCCCAAAATAAAAACCTCATCTCTTTTTTGATGCGACGTCCTTCACTTTGTGTGTTTTTCGCTGATAACGCCACTGCGCCGCGTTCACCGCGACTTGTGCCTTTAATCAGATGTACCTTCCAGCGAATGCAGTTCCCTCATTAGCATTCACCGCAGTCGGTGCACTGCTGGCTGCTCTCGTTCCCACTCGCGGGGCTGTCTTCTTCACTGTAGGATATGATACATAATGCATGTACTCCAACGACTCCACTCTCGCTCCCTCTCCTTCCTGTTCCATCTCCCCGTCCTGTGGTCCAGTGAGAGTAATGGGGTAAAGGACAGAGGAGAAACACAAGAGGTTCCTTCCCCGCAAATCCAGCCCACTGAGCCGACATCCAATCCCTGTGCGAGAAGTAACACAGCAGCAAATGTGTGAATTACCTTTGTGCAAATGTTGTTAACATCAACAGCATTCGATGTAGCGATAAAACGTAACGACGGGGGAAAACATCAGGTTTGTGCAAGTCAGATAAAATCATGTTTTTGAGACAAAGAGATGCCAAGAAGAAGCACTGAGGTGAATAAAATGTTGGGTATTTTGCTGGAGGTTTCTTACAGCGTTAATACATTTTTTAAAAAGCAACTCTCATCTTATTTTCTTAGATTTGGCCATCGTTTTATTGGGCAAACGTATCTGGAAGAGAAAAAGAGATGAACAGTAAACTGTCAAATAAGTGCACACACAGAGTTTGGATTATTACGGACATTTTCGGGAAACATTCAGCTTTGCTTTTACCTCCAAATAAGGTGGTTTAATATATCTGGCTGGGCTGACTTTGCAACCTGACTGATTCTCAGATCTCAGCAATTAACTTGGCGAGTACAATGTTATCGTGGCCGATAGCTACAATGGATTAACCCCCTCCCCATAAAAAGGACCCAATTGTAATAAACCAGACTTATTCTTGATTGGCATTTTGTAAAACATCAAAATTAAAGTAAAACATAAAAAGCCTCTTGGGTGAATAAAACAGCAAATCCGGTTATGTTGGTTCTCCTGGGCTTCATCATACTTATCGTCCAACACTCCTCACGGTTGCTAGAAAGACGGTGTGCGGTCTGAGCAGATAATGGACATTTATTTATTGACCCTGGACAGAAGGTTCGAGCCTCTTCTGGGTCAGGCAGGGGGAACTATTATACTTGTTTCTTTTGTTTGGTAGCAATTCCTTTATTGCCCAGCTTGTTTCACCAAAAAAGAATATCAATTAGATGGCGGCTTTGAGTGTTTCATCTGAAACAGTTGCTGTTTGCGCTCAGCCGTTGATTGACAGTAGCTAATGTCATTAGATTGGCTGCCTAGCAACAGTAACAGGACGCTGCTGGTGCTTTTGCCTGTGCAGATTCAGAATGAAGGCAGAGTGATGCTTATATTTCCTCTCACAATCCTTCCCTCTTCTCCCCATCCTTCCACGCGGGACATCTTGTATGGAGCAACTAATTCCCCCTCAGATTGGAAAAGCTATTATCACCCTTTACGTCTTCCTCCCTCTCTGTCTCCCAGCTTTCACAGTGCTTCTCTCTAAATAAACCTCATCAATCTGCTGCAACAACAGTCTCTGCAGAGACGGTCCACATCATGCTCTGCTGCACCTCAGACACCGCTCAGCTCATGCAGGCCTGAGGTGAGGATTCAGAGACTGTTCAGCCCGGCAGAACCTCCTTCTGACAGATGACAGAGAGCAGGTTTCAGGCCAAGAAACTTCCAAGTCAAGGACGCAACCTGCACAGTATAAAAACTAATCTTGTGCTCGTTGCAGTATGTTACGCACGAGGTCGCGCCGCCTGCAGTCGTTTGCTCCCTCAACATCGCTTTTAAAAAATGTGCTCAAGCCGAATCTGAGGGTGGAGATCCACTTTAGGAAACGGCTGGGAAATAACACGATAAAATCAAAACATCTTCACCCATGTGTCAGCGGAGAATCTAAAGGTGAGAAGATTTATCAAAAGCTCAGGGAATCAGACGGAGAGAGCGAGACACCTGGACCGGGTGGAGCTTGGAGCAGCTGTAACCCAGGTGAGTGACGGAGGGGTGCGTGGCTGCCGCGGAGAAGAATGGAGCGCTCCGTGGGTGGAGCTGCAGCACAACAATAAAACACGTGATCAGAACCTAAAATAGTTAGTTCAGCCAGCCGTCGATGCCACGGAGGTGGTGGTGAGGAGAACCAGGCATTTAAACACTGAAGGTGGACGATGATGATGATGATGATGATGATGAAGAATGATCTTCAGGTGTGCGAGACAGCAGAGCAGGCAGCCACACCCCCCATGACCCAGTTTCCAGTGAGGCAGGAGAAGAGACACACCAACACAGAACACAGGGTGGGGAAACCACAGCAGCTGAATCATACCTAACAATAACTTTTACACTTGTGTGTTTTGAGTCTTGTCCCAAAGTTCCCAAACTGCAAACCCGTACTGGAAACAGAGAAGGTTGACGGGAAGAACAGGGTGGAGCGGCGCAATGCACAACCTGCGTCTGCAGCCCTGCACGATGTTCTCGTGCCGCTCAACTACTCGAGGACCAGACGCTGCCGCTGCTTCCTCCACGATTGTCCAGTGTGCAGAGGCGCCATGACAGGAAACCTGCTGGGCCTCTAACATAGAAATCAAAATGTGTGAGATTAAAATAATGTCCGAAAAATGTGTCGCCTTCTGCTGCTCTTTACTAAAACCGTGCAGATTCTAGTTTCCACCTTCATCCGTTGACAGCATTAACAGTATCAACATGATGCTTTTAATGAACTAAGTTACACACAAATATTGGGGAATGCAGTTATAATAATATCTAAATAAGAGCTAATTAACTATAGGTGGTAGCTCACCATCATGTTAACAATTACTGCTCTGTCCGGCGGAAAGTAGCTACCTGTAGCTAGCAAGCTTTGGCTACCGTCACTCAGTTCGGCAGGGACCATCTGTCTACACCGACTTACCGCTTTTTTGTTTGTTGGAACAAACACGGCGAGTCATTTTTACTTCCTTCACTCTGCTGTATTTCCATTCCTGGTAACCTAATTTCTTCCTTTGAGGCGGCATATCTGTAGCTGACTGTGAAAGCAGGGTAGTGCTACATCCTGCCGGAGCAACATTTTAGCACTTAGGGGCCCCTACCAAGCTGGGGCCCCATGAGTCATCCAGGTTTTGACTGTGTAAATATCACGGATTACGACCATGGGATGTATTACCTGAGCTATGCGAGTTCAGGGAGGGGTGGCTGCAGAGAAAATAAATAGAAACATAAATTTGAATGATACGTTTGTTTAAAAGCTGGTTCATGTGGAGGTATTCGATGATTTGATGAGCTTGTGAACTATTATTTACAGTTGCAACTACAAAACCAAACAAATCCAATTCCTCTGATAACTGAGAAGCACTTACTCTGTAAAATAAAATTGTCTCCCTTTCTTTTTTAATGCCACAGTGGCTCACTGTGAATGCCACTAATGCAAGTTGCACAGCCCACTCATGGACCCTTAGCATTTGAAAATGGCTTCTGTAATACTCATTAGCATTCATTTCATGCAGGGAGGAAAGAGAGATAAAGAGAGAGAGAGGGAGGCAGAGAAGATAAACAAAGACTGAGTGAATGGGCAAATTGGAGGCAGGATAGTTTAACAAATGAGCTGACAATGAGAGTTTCACCCATCAACTGAACTGAGGCTCCAGCCTCCCAGGGATCCTGCTGTCTGCGTGAAGCTGTTCGGGGGAAAAATATGTCATAATTATAATGAGCAGCGCTGGAATAAGGACGCTAAAACTATTAAAGTCTCTTGTCTGTCGTTTCCCTGCGACCCGAAACAGCTTTTATTCAGTTACAGATAACCAAATGCGTTGTGTCCACCAGAGAAATGGACTTCCTGTCTTTTTATTTACGCATTGTGAGGCTTGTGTTGTAATAATATTTCCTGGGTGGGACAGATGCATTTATTTATGGGTACAGCCGGTGTAAAGTAAATACCTCCTCCTATGTCTTTGATACACCCATTTTCAACATTATGACAAAATAAATTGCACATTTGTTAGTATGCTATGTACTGCTTCAATCCAGCAAATATATCTTTAGTAATATTTCAAAATGAACAAGTTATAATTTGACAGTATTAACAGTAAGTCATGTGGGTCACAGCAAGGAGGCAGCCATCTTGAATGTGGTAAATAGGAGACCTCTACTTCCTGCGCTGCACTGATGATCCACTAGAGGGCAGTTAACGTGTGATGGATTGTATGCAACAGGTGTTTCGTGTAATTATCGATCATGTGATGATGTAGAGGTGCATGAAATATGATCTAAATAGCATTTATAGGGATACCTTGAAGCGTATATTTTAAAAACATTATTGAACTGATTTTGTCTCAAACGTTCAGCCCCCAACCAACTGATTCTCTCGTCTATGAAACTGGAATTACGGTTAAGGCCATATTAATATTAATATTAATATAAAAGATCTTTAGAGTGAGTTCACCCTCAAGCATCTCGTCAGTCTGAGCTCCACTCAGGGTTTTCAGGTCCAGGTCGAAGAAGGCAGTTTTCCATGAACCACGGCTTGTTTGGTTTCACCATCGCCATGATCTTTCCCAAACCGTAACCAAGCATTTCAACTGCCTGACATTATTCACACCTTAACCGACCGGACTGTGGTAGCTACGTGCTGGCATGAGAGCAATTAGTAAAAAACACAATAACTTAGCATTACACACTCTGAAAAGCAGACAAAAAATATATATAACAACCTGCCTATCTGGACGATGAACAGACGAAGCTTCACATGCCTCTGCACAGTATATGTGTACCTGCACAGTATATATGTACCTGCACAGCATATGTACCTGCACAGTATATGTGTACCTGCACAGTATATGTGTACCTGAACAGCATATGTACCTGCACAGTATATATGTACCTGAACAGCATATGTGTACCTGCACAGACAGCATGTGTACCTGCACAGCATATGTACCTGCACAGTATATGTGTACCTGCACAGTATATGTGTACCTGCACAGCATATGTACCTGCACAGCATATGTACCTGCACAGTATATGTGTACCTGCACAGTATAGAGGCACAAACAGCCCACACAGTCACATCTGTAACAGATAAGACTCGAAGGTGGAGGACTGGTCATAATTCCACTGCAGCCGGCGGAGCATCTTCTGAGGTAAGAATGTCGACGGCTCTGAGCGACTTCAATCTGCCCCGGTGCTGCCGGAGAGCAGGAAGCCTCACCTCTGCCCAATCTAATCTTCAGTGTAAATCCACGGCCCGACTGCTTTCCCAGCATCACCAGCTGCACCCGCCGCCTGAGCCGCTTGGCAGCAGAGAAAGCACAGGAGTGGTCAAAGAGGCTAGATTTTGTCACTTAGTGCCCAGTGGAGCAGTGCTTTTAAATTCAGGCTGCCTGAAACTGTGATGGATTTGTCTGGCGTATTACCAAATCCCACTGCAGAGGGAGGCCACACACTCGAGTGTTGGGGGGGGACTTAGCAAACTTTAGTAGTAGCTCAGGTGCTGTATGTATGTATGTATGTATATGAAGATAAACACCAATAGGTCATCATCTTCTGAGATAGATACTAAGGCTTAGAAAAATGTAAAAGATGTTTGTTGGTTTTGCTAAGTTGGGGCTGCAGTTTAATTACAGTCTTAAACTATTCCGTATTAGGGATACATTTGGAATCTTAATTATTAGAGCCAAGGCATAAAGCAGCTCTACATTCATGAACACTAGTGAAAAGTAAAAACTCTGAGGAAATTAACACAGTGGCTGGGCGTCCGATTTTGCCGTCTTTTCCTAAACTTAACCAAGTGGTTGCCATATTCCTGACACTCTATTTTCAGATATGCGATTTTTTTCTTTGTCAAAAGGCGACGGATCAAACTCAGTTACATGTTGGTTTCAAGGCATGCAGATTAACAGTATGGTTCAGTGTTTCCAGCAGCTGTTTTCAGTGATGAGCAAAGGATTAAATCACAAGGGGCCATTTCATCCTCGGTCTGCTGTCTGACAACAGATTCCAGACTTTAATATATTTATATCTTATTTCAGCTTTCCCTTGTGAGATTTAATGTAAAAAAAACAGACTGTTGACTAGAGAATATTGGACTTACATTCATCAGGAGGACACAAACATGACTCCGAATCAACGCTAATGTTGATTCGGTGTGAGGAAGAGTGGCTCTCGGAGCACGGCTGGACACACCTGCAGCCTGCATCCTGCCAGCTGCATTACCGCGTGACAAAATACAATGGTGACCAGCTGTTTGCTGTAACAGATTATCTACAGCCGGCAAGTCCCGAGTCTGCACGTGATCGCATGCTGAACAGATCACACTTCAACCTGGAAACTAATTTCAAATTCAGAGAAACATCAGCTCACTGGGGTTGGTTGGATTTTCACTCAGCTGATGCTAAAACCTCACACAGTCACACACAAGGTCCTCTATTATTATCAGCTAATTCAAGCAGATAAAGAAAATAAATAAAGACACAAAGTGAGGACAAGGCAAGAAATTACATATTTAGTAGAGTAATTGTAACTCTTACCGGATATCAAAGTGAACTTAGACGAGTGAAACTTTCATTTGCAAAGGCAGCTCGAGGTTTATCAGCGTGTACGGCGGTTTCAAACTGATGCACCTTGAAACTTTAATGGATTAGTCTCACTCATTACGCTGCCTGCCTGCTCCACTTACCCAAGATGCATGTTTATCTTTGAAAAATAGAGAAGGTTATCACGCCCAGGGTGTCACTTTTATTTTATACCTGTGGCTCCGCAACTTTATGGCAATACCCAAGGTGAGGGAAAATTGAAATTTTGATGAATTAGTTCCACACGCTGCATTATGGTGGTTTATGCACATAGATGGGTCAGGCAGGGGTTATCAAGATGATGATAAATCACATGGTATGAAGCCATTCAGGGTGAGGTCAGAACTGCTGTCCTCTGGGGAGAAGTAAGAGGCCGAAACTTTGCTTTTAAAACCCTCGCACCGTCCGAGCTGATGAGCCAAAACACTCAAAGCCCCAGTGAAAAAACACCTGCGTCCTCAGACACACAGTGATTGAACAAATGGATGAAACAACGAAGGGGCGCCTTCGTTCAAGCTGTTTGTGCGTTTGGGATTGTTGAGGCGGCAGCTCGTCCCCGGTAAGCAGGGCGAGGACGGAGGAACAAACGTGATCTGTGCGAAGAGGAGGCCGCTTTTACAAACACCGTCTCCCAACAGAACGCAGCACAGCGAGGCCACTGCTCAGGACAGCACGCAAACAGCGGTGAGTTGTAGCTGTCGGGGATCTGAAGGTCAGCCGCACTCCGCTCGTATGTGTCCATCACCTAAATGCACATTTTATACATCCGTTAACGTCAGTCGGTAAATAGCGTGCAGTCAATTCTCTGCTCCAGTTAAAAGGTTCATTCCATTATAGCTGCGAGTGGAAGAGATCCATACGTCCTTATGTGGTGGATTCTTTTAAAACAAGGTCTTCATGGCGCTGCAGTGAACACTTTTACAGACTAGGCCTGCTAACTGTTGAATGAATGATGAACACGAAGCTGCTTTAATTCAATTGCTGGCTGGTTAAGTGCAAAACATAACAACACAGGATACACAGCCACCACACATCACTGTGCTCTGGGCCTAGTGACGGCCAACGCAAACGTTCCCTTACCAACAGTTTACATCCAGCAGACACGAAGCAGCGTCAGCGTTAATGTGACGTCCCGTTTGTGTCCGCATACAACATTACATTCACTCTGCTTTTAGCTCGGTTTTGATTCTCCACCGACTCCTATGATGTTCCACTTTCTTCACTTCTGCTGTTCAGCGCTGGGCAGGTAGTGGACAGTGGATTGACTAGAACTTGTTTCTTTTTTCTGTCCTTGTCGCCTGGTGTGGTAGGACTGTGCTGTTCATGATACATCTATTAAGAGCACGTTGGTATTGGATCAGTGAAGGTACAAATCCAACATAACAAATCATCAGTACGTAAAGAACCAAACAGGCGACCAGAACCGACAGGGAGAAGGTAAAAAGTCAAGGTATGAAAAACAGGTAGAAGGCCATACACCAAGAGTACAAAACAAAAAGGATGCTGGAACGATAGACTGCTAGAGTGCAGAAACAAACTGTCAAACGCCCACAGGAGGGTCTAGGCTAGATACACCTGAGGGGGTTAATTGGCAGGAGGAGATAATGAGACCCAGGTTGGAACAATCAAATAAAGTAGATACAACGGAACAAAACCTGTGACCTTTCAAAATAAAACAGGAAAAGACTAAAACTCAGGATGGGTTTCGACAATAATGAGGGAGTATTTAGGAACCTAGGATGTACCATTTTACTTGGGGGCACAAAAAGAGTAACTAATGATTAATTAAGGAGTCATTAGTTTAGTTGTGTGCCGCTCAGTGGCTCACTCATAGTACTACTCATGAAGAAAAGAGTCCGTATGTAAATTCACAGATAGTTATGAACTAATCATGACTTGATGATTCGTTAATATTGTGCATCTCCCAGTCTGTTCTCTAGTATTTCATTATGTACTAGAGTCCCTGATTCGAGGTTATTCAAGAAATATGATTTGTTTAATTTCACCTTGTTCCCGGTTGGTTATTCACTCGTTCCTTCGTAACTACTCACATTTTTCTGCACCGTATTGCAAAGTGTTACCGCATATTGGAGAGACACAGTCGGCCCAATGTAAAGAATTGACATGGTTTTGTACCAATAAACGGCAGCTGTGTTCGGTGTGAATGTCCTCACCTTAACTGCCTCCGTGAATAAAATGAATCAGATTCTTTTCAGCTGCATAACAGGTGATACATGTCTTTTGTCCACATTCAGGGACACTTTGAAGATGGAGACCCTGTAAAGATCCTTTGTGATACCAAGAAAAGGTTTCCTATGGGGAAGAGATTAAAAATAAATCTATTACAGGGGAATTTCATCTGTTGATATCATTATATGCTGTGCAGTGCCTCTGCAGGTCAGGCAGACAATAAAAGCATGGAAGCGTGAAACTGTGATCTCAACAATGGCTGCTACTACTGTGTACACCCCAAAATGTTGGCGTGTCGTGAAAGATGAGAATGAGAGAATGAGTCGGTTAAAAAAAAGGTTTTTCTTTGCAATTGCATCATCAAACCAAAACTGGCAGTGACCTCCAGGCTGTGCAGACAAAAAAGGGCAAATATGGGTGTGAGCCAGGTAATGGCATAAAAAAGTGACCAAACGTAGATGAAGGTCACTGCGATTTACTGAATCTCGTCCAAAATAAGCTGTAGCCAAAAAAAGGACAACCACTAGATGCTCACCTCCCCAAAGACAGAAAAGAGCCAACGTCTCTCTGGTCATTACAAACTCATGCTGGGCAGACGAGAACCACGGAACTTTAATATACTGCCAGGGCGAATTTTGGGGGGAAATGTATGAATATTTGGAGCAATTCAAAACATGGATTGTTGCGTTTGATTTCCTGTTTCCCGTCTCAGTATAAACAGCATTCAACACGCAGACGCAGAATATTTTGTTCCAGTCTAATTTTTCTTAAATTGTCTTGCCATTGATTTTTCTCTAAGAAAGTAAGTGTTTTGGGTTTTGCTTGTTGTTGTTTTTTTGACTTCGGGTATAAACCCAAAATCAGGCGCAGCAGCACAATCTCCTCCACAACAACACTTACAATGAGCTCACAGAGGAAATGCAGCAGCTCAGTGGAACTTTTTTTTTCCCCCTCAAACAATTACGATAACATGGTTTCCTATCTCTCCGTGCAGGACCGGAGTGTGTTTTCAATACCCAACCAAAAACACTTCCTCTCAGTACGTGAGACTGTGTCCCTGGAGAACGCCGCTGCCTCACTCCTCGCTTTGCCTTCCCTTCCCTTTCCCCCTCTTTCCACTCCTCCTGTCCCTGTGTCTCTGCGGTTACAGTGGGCTGTGACGAGTCTGCTCTCGGCGCCCCTCTGGCTCCCAGTTATCACTCATTTATTCTCTAATCTCTCCGTCCAGGAGCAGCCTTGGTCTGGCTCCATGTGGCAGAGGGCTGAGGCGGCAGCTGGGCCTTTATCGCAGCACTGAGCTCCGGCCAGGTTACACACCAACACACGCGGTAAAAAACAGATGAACAAACGGCAAGGCACATTAAAAAGAGGAGGACACAAACGCACACGTTAAGTGCGTAACAAATCTTGATGGTTCGAACCTAAACAAACAAACAACAAGGCTCGGGGGACTGATGCACATCGAGCCAGCAGGCACTTTGTAAAATATTTACAAGCGGGCCGGTCAGCTGTGCCGAGGACATATGTGAACCCAGTGAGGGTTGCTTTGATTGGAACTCCACTAACAGCCCCAAAGTCAAATCTATCAACTTGTAAATTCAGTTTCAACATAAAAAGTTTTGCATATCAAACCCGTCTCTTCCCCTGCTGCCCATTGTTCCGACGGGCCGTTATTCTGGAAGCCCAGTAGTCAGACGAATGTCCTATGGGATCGTCCGTTATCCACAAATCAAATGGCCAAAATTCTCCCTCCCTGCAGTTGTTAGGTCAGTGCCTGCCGGCCCTGTCCATGGTGCTGAATCGTGTGTCCCCGCCACCTGAGTCGCTGATCTAGAGGGAGAAACATAACACTCTGGTGGAAACGTCGCCCGTTGACTGAGAGTGAAACATTGTAACCACTTCATGGTGCAAAGACATTAAAAAGGGATTACGAAAAGGTGATTTAACATTCTGTAAGTAAAAACAAAATCGGTCATTTTTAAGGTTTGTACATTGATCATTTAGAAAACTTAAATAAAATGTATCAACCTTGTCTTCTCTTTCCCGTCCTCTTTACCTGGAGTGCATTTTGTTGAACGGTGCTTGTTAAAATTTCCTCCCCAGACTTCCCACCATGCTCCATTGTGTCGTCAGATCCCTTCTTGTGAGGCATCGGCAGCATTGTGTTTGAGTCCCATTTTCTGAGTTGACAAGTGATTAAATGAGTATTACATCAGTGAAAGGGAGAGGACCCCGGTGACAGCACTGTTGGTGTATGATAATAATGAGGCATAATAGGCAGCCTGCCTCATTCAGCCTGCTGTTATCAGGCCTGTGGAGGGATGAGGACCAAAAACCACGACGGCAAACACCGAATACTTAATAACGGTTAACGCTTCTCCCTGTTCCGGACAGCTGCTAAACCTGACTGACAGTCTCCCGGTTTCTTGCTCGCCCAATTTCTTTGTCTTGCTGTTTTAGACTAGACTCTAACTAAAGTCAAAGTCCAGCTGCGTTTGAGCTCAGTACTTCCACTTGTTCTCTAAGAAATCTTGTTATAATGGAGGACAAATATAATCCGGTAAACTCTGCAGAAATGGTGTCTCTCTTTGACAAACACATCTTCCCGACTCCCATATATCTCAGGGATGAGACTGGATGATTCATTTTACTTTAAATCTGAACTTAGGGAATGATGGGAAAATAGGGAATCATGGGAAACGTTGATGGTTATCTATGTTTCTGAAAGTTGTGGTATGAGCTAAGGGTGAGGACATTTTGTGAACAATATGTTTGAAGATGACGATGACTGTATAAAGTCGGTGTAGACGGTACCTATGATGACATGTCGATCACATGACAGATGAATGTGTAGGAAACATACTCGGGCACCACCCTGATGGAGGCAAGACAGCCGGGAACACTGGTGGATAAAGTGTGCTGTACTGAAGACAAGCTGTGCTACTGGTACCACCAGTACAAGTCAAAGTGCAGGCACATTTTCCTAAAAGTTCCCAAAAATAGGTTCCACGGTTCCGTTAAAAACGGTTCCCGTGGTGGAAGGAGGCCAACACAGCGACACAAATCTATCTCCTTCTCAAACCACACATCCCATCAGAGAGGCGGTTTCTATATGTATAAAGATGACAACAGTGCACCTCCTCTCCTGTTCAAACCCAAGACCGAGATTCCCAGGGGAGGCGCAGAAAACCGCAGTCATGAATAAGTGCGCGGTTACGCCACCAAACGCTGCACTTCAATTTAGGCGGAAACGAACTGCTCGAGAATCAATAGTTCAGCACAGCCGAGGGTTGCATCTTTGAAAATGTTACTACTTTCTGACTAAAGCTTCCCCCTTTACAAATCACTTCAATGCCCCTGCTACAGAGAGCTCCACTTTCACGCCCACAATCATTTTGTTGGAACAGGCGTCCCACTTTCAAAAAACCTGGAATATCTCATTGTGAAATGAAGCTTTTCAGAGGAAGATTTCGCCATTTGCTGTGATTACACTTGAACGTCAAACGGTTGCAGCAGCTATGTGATTACGCCGCTCCGGTGTGAGCTTGTTTCCCCTGAGCGTTTTTTCACCTGGGAACCAAAAGAAAAAGCAAACTAAAATAAAAATCTCATTCATGAACTCATTTCATTCATTTCCATTTCAATCCCTGATGTTTAATACACGTTTTCATTCCAAGCGGAGCAGTAAACACAGAACGACACGGTGAGAAATTCGATTAGACTGGAAATCAAGAAAGTTAGGAGATTTTTAGGCTTCGCCTTTTCCTGCGTTTGCCGATTTAAGAGAAACAGCAGGAAGAATTGGAAAACTTTAACCAGGATCCATTTCATTTCCACGCGCTGTCGGTCTCTTAAACGTTTCTTCTGTTTCTCTTCCATCTCTCTGCTGCTTATCCTGTACGGCCAAAAACCAAAATAAACAAAACAACCCACCTAGTTATTATCAGTTATCCTGCAGGTTATCGTGTTGTTGCTGTGGTGCCTTCAAAAACAGGCCACAGCAAGTATACGGTTCCATGTCTTGCCCATGGACACTTCAACATGTGGACAGGAGGAGCTGGAATCGAACCACCAACCCTAGGGCTGAAGGTCAACAGCTGTACCTCTGGAGCTGCCTACACTCTCTCAATCCCCAAATGCAAAGTGATCCAAGACTAATGTACATTGTCTTTGTAACATGTTCTACGTGAAGACAAACCAAAAATCTTACTGTATGGAAACATCTTTATTTCTTTATTCTCTTTTAAATATGTTTAAAACAAATTAGTTCACCTTTTTCACCACACTGGGTTCCGCATTCAGCCACGGGCTGCTGCAATAACGGCCGCAGATGTAAACCTTTTACCTTTTGCGTACGTCAGCTCTTATTATGGTTTTAGTTGTTGTTTGTGTGCACTGTTGTCAGATGTATTTCCATGCAGGTTTTTCAGTAGCGACAGATACATGCGAATACGGATGCAGAATCTGGTTTCCGCTTCTAGTCCAAGTAGTATTGACCAATCACGTTTGAGCGGGTTTGGCTGCAGGCAGGTGTGGAGAGCAGGGCAGGTGGAATGCGTTGGTCGAAGTGCAATCACAGAATTAGCCTTTTTATATCGGACAGCAACCGATGGGACTGACTGTAAACAGGAAGAGGACGTGTTGTGAGGTCGGCGTCTGCAGGGCCCTTTCATTCCCTTTAAACTTAGCATCCACGTCTGAACCGGCTTGTATTCCACTCCAGCGATGACAGAAAGAGTCTCGGCAGTTTTAAAACGCTTTTACTATTTGACGTCGAAAATGAAAACGCAGGTGCAGCTGAGAGGACGAGGATGTGCTCAAGTGTAACCTTCTCCTCGCTCTTCCTCTTCTTCATCGTCTGCTCTCAAACACGTTCCCACTCATCTTTTTTTTCACACTCTTCTCCGCCTTTGTCCCTTCCCTCATCGCCTCGCTCTCTCGCTGCGTCTCCGCACCAGGCATGATTAATCGCCCACAGACGGCTGTTTACACAGTCTGATGGTTTGAACAGAAGGACGCGCCTCAGAAGTCAAACTCCAACTTCCTGCCTCAGCAGAAACACAAGCGATAGGAAGGGATGAGAGGGAAGAGTTTAACACCTGGTTCAAAGTTAAAGTTTTACTTCCACATTTTCTAATTTGCAGATTTATTTATTTTTTTACGTGAATGTGGTTAATTGGTTTGTTTTCATGCTTTTGAAAGAATTGATCAGTAAATGGTCATTAAAGTAAAAGGTTTTATTCTTTCAGAGTGCACAGTTTTTGGTTCTTTTATTAGTAAAGATTTTACTGCATTCTCTAGATGACAAAATGACGAAGAGAGCTAGAGGACACAAGGTTATAAAGAAGGTCGGGGATTATGTGCTTTTTGAGGTACTTGTATTTGCGTATTTAACATTGCAGAACTACTGTACTTTTTACTCCGCTGCATTATAATAATTTGCTAACTTTAGTTACCACTCACTGTGTCCATGCCGAATATTGATACATAAAATAAACAACAAATAACCATGTATTGGTATATGTAAAAACAAGATAACACTATGATTTTATATTGAAAATTAAATTGGCTGCACATTTATGAGCTTCAACATTAAAGTGATGTAATGCATGTAAGTTTTATCTGTAGGCGGTTTTGCGACTTTTCAATCTACTAAAACTGTACAACACTCTGAAGCTGCGTTCAGTGTCAATAATTTGACCTTTCTGAAGCTGACTAACATCTTTTCCACGACCGCAGGATGTTGTTTAAGAAATGAGAAGCTTCCCACTGCATCAGTTAGGGTTAAATAACTTGTTGCCAGCTGAAACATAATCACCCTGCAGTAATTATCCAATGGGAGGCTCTTACCTATTTACTTAGTTAAATCCAGGTGGTGACGGGCATTGTATATATATATATATATATATATATATGTGTATATATATATACAGTATATAGGCCAGCACCTTGCATGGGAAGCTTTGTATAAGTGCCATATAAGTGAAGGCCATTTACCATCATGTGTTCACAGATTTAGGAGAAATTATTTGGGGTGACTTAAACACAAGTGTTATGTCTGCATGATATACAATACTATATATAATAATAATATATACAATATATACCACATATATTTTAACCTTAAGTCAGAGTGTACGTGGGGTCTTAAAAAGTATTAAACTTGTTTAGTAATAATTAAGATCGTGGAAAAGAATTAAAATGTCTTAATCTGCATTTTACAAGGTATTATTTTTTGGAACATAGATTCAGACAGACAGACTGTCTAAGCCTATATGATTTGACATCATGTATGGCCAGTGTTGTGTTTCTTAGGCCACATGGAAATGCGTGTTAATGAAAATGTTGGTGTGGATTTAAGAGCAAACAGAATCAATGTCAGGTAAGAAATAAACACTTTATTTTTCCACTGAGACACATGGGGGCGAAGGCCATATCCAACCCAGACACCGGGAGGGAGTCGAGGAAGGAGTGCAGTGCCTGGAGTCAGGTCCTGGAGAGTCGAGGCAGAACGAGTGATCGAGGTAATCACAGAGCACGACAACACAGTAAAAGAAAACTGGCATGCAATCATGAGCGGTCAGCTAGGCGACCGTCACTTCAGCAGAGGCAACGGTCTGGCGCTGGTTGAAGACCAGGGTAGGTAGATATGCAGTATTTGATGAGATGGAAGACAGATGTGTGGAATGATGATCAGCCAGGTGAACGACCACACCGAAGACTCATAGGACAAACGGAGAAAAACACACCACCCCGACAAAGTTTGTTTGTGAGAGTTTAAGTATTATTACTTTTAATAGTCGCTACTTTATTCTAAAGACTTTTGTTCTGAATCGGGTCAAACTAAGACTGTTTTGCAATCTCAAAATAAATGTACTGCTATAGTTCTGTAAGTTTCAAAAAGTGAAGTTGTGTTGCCGATAAGCAGTAACAACTTGTGGCGATGCTGTGTTAAAATAGGTTGAAACGGTCTTAAAAGTTCTGGAATTTAACGTCAGGATTTCTGCATGTCCCCTGTAGGCATCATCGGCTACAAATCAATATTTTTATATGAACAACAGATCACATGATTGTGTAATGTTAAGAGAATTATCAGCTCTGCATTTTACTTGATATTTGGCTCACTCTCATCAACGTTTTCCAGCAGCCGCCGTCCACTACCTGCTCAGCAGCAAACAGCTAGAGACCAGCTGCTGAACAGAGTGGAGCATTTAGCAGCTAAGGGGCCAGATATTGTTCTCACGAGTTGGCGGACACCTACGGAGCCCTTCTGGGGTCATATGGTATTTTTTCGACACAGCAGCAAATGAAGCGGACCCTTACGCGCATGTATGCATCTCCCCATGGAGCAGAATATACAGACCTCGCTTATCTCGTGCGAAGGGGGATCATTTCTAAATCACATGAGGTCCCCTGGTAATATAATAAAAATATAAGTTCTATTGCCCAGTCAGAGCTGTCGTGCTGCCACAAGGCTTGGTTAACGCGCGTTGACAGGCAACTCTACTGTGTCACACCCCGTCCCACAGCTGTTTCACGTCAGCGCATCAGCTCACCCCTGTGTGTCTGGCCTCCCGTCACTGCCAGTTCTTCTTTGTTCCTACTAGCGAGCGTACCAGCACGCTGTTGCCTAGTGTTTAGATTCCCAGTGTATGATCCTGTTCTGTTCCTTGGTTTACGGCTCCTTCATTGTAAATACTGCTTCTGTGTACTAAACCCTGCCTGCTTCAGTGAAGACGCTTTAAACTCATCTCCTGTCTTGGATCGTGCATTTGAATCCCCTGCTTGGTTCACCATCCCTCAGTGCGTCACATAACGTTAATATTAGGTGCTTGGCCGTTTGCCCAAAGGCCAGTAAAAGTCATAATAAATGCATAATGAGTTAACCCAAATAAAAGTGAAAGTTTGGGAAGGTGGCTAACTGTTAACATGATGTTAGCAAGCTGGCTGCTCATTAATGTTGGATTTCCAGTGAAAAGCACAATGAATGCTAAATGCATACATGTGTGTGATGTCCGCTCTGGTTGCTGCTGTGTAGACAAAATGTTTCTTATCTTAAAAACACAAACCGTGCACACGGATTACACATAACATTTATTTTTTTCTACCACATGACCCCAGAGGGGCTGCATAGAGACCAAAATAGAGCTAAAAAGAATAAATATTGTACATGCATTGATCAGGTGGAGATAAACGGGTGGAATTGTTGGGTCTATACGTATAGAGTTGGTCTAGACCTGCTCTATATTAACAAGTGCTATGAGATAACTCTGTTATGATAT